>BRZM01000767.1:0-63439 GCA_033238685.1 Lates japonicus | reverse complement strand
ATGTATGTGAGGCTAATCAAGCCATTTACAGGTTTATGTGGGATTCAGGAGTGAGGACAGACTGCTGGTCTCAGGATGGGTAAAACAGGATGGTGGGCACTGTGGGCAGATAATAACAGCAACGTCTGCATGGTCAAGTCCTGTGACGGTGTGGGACACTGGAGAACGGTGGGTGTGTTGGGGCCTGGACCATGGACATGGAGCTACAGGAGGATCATAAACCTGGGTTGATAGGGTGTCTAATCAGTGGTTGAAATGGATTGCCTGCTGTGTTTCAAGGTGCATGTGGGAATCATGGAATGACGGTGGGCCTGTGATCTGGTGGTCCTCGGTCAGCCTGTTCCTCGGGTCATCTAGAGGGAGGGTCGACGTGGATGAAACAGTTTTCGTGGTAGCTCAGCCTCCCCATCATTCCTCATGCTGGGGTGGACTGCAATTCAAAACCTCAGCATCAATTACAGTTTAAGATGAAACATACAGGGGTGGTGGGGTGGGAGGTTGGGCAGACAAATAGAGGGGAGAGACAGGAGTGGGGAACCTGGATGTCATGACTGCTGTTGCTTTCTGCTGGACAGGTGAGTTACAGGTTTGGGTGTGTGTGTGTGTGTGTGGTGGTGGTGGGAGATTGGGTGCTCATGAAGGAAAACAAGACAGTTCCTGGGAAGGAGGGATCATGTAAACGGATGTTCTGAGCTGCAAGAGAGAGCAGATTTTCATGATGCCTGTGTGCATGGGTCTGTGTTTATAGACAGTGTGAGCAGTGAGGTGGGCTTTGTGCTCCAGTGCCTCCGTCAGCAGGGTTCCAACCTGCAGCCTTCCTGCCCTCCTGTCACAGTAACAGTCTGCCAGGTGGAACTTTCTCTCGAGTATCCTAGCCCTCGGATTACTGAGGTCGTGGGCAGGTCTTCAGGAGCCTGGGAGGGACAGCTGTTGGGTGCCTGTGTCTCAGATTCTGGTGGTCAGGTCTGGTGTCATATCAGTTGCTGACCTCTGTAAGTGGACAGGCAGGCTGTGATCAGCCTGTGGGGTCAGTTTTAGTCAGTGGGTCTGTGGGGGATGTGTGGTGTTTCGGTTCGACAAAAACGTCTTGTCAAATCTGGGATCATCGGACACAAAACGCCGGTGGTCTCTGGGTGGATCGTGATCGGGTCTCTGTGGCTGTTCATGATTATGGGTTGCCTGATCATGGATTCGGCCTCCGTCTGAAACTTGGGTAACAAAATGCCTCAGTTCTGCTTTTTGGAGTTATCAGCTGCAACAGCAACAGACATGGGAATCAATCCTCTCAACTCTACGTCAGTGTTCAAATGTTGGTGGATCATGGATTGCTGTGTTCAGTGGTGGGACCTGCCAGTTGTTCTAGGACAGACCTCAGTTGATCGGACAGATCAATTTGCTCCACTTTCAGTTCAAACTCCTCGCCTGGACTCAAGACCTGGCCATTCAGGAGTCACAGTGTCAAGTCATGAGGCGTCTTGTTAGAAGTCAATATTTTGACATGGGAGGCCTGGGAGATCTGGATAACAGGAGACAAGGGATAAGATCGTGTGGATGGTTCTCGGGATCGCTCAGGTCTTGAGTCAAACCCAGCTCAGCCGATAAAACCCATCTGGGTGTGGAAACATCTGCTGGATGACTGGTCAAAATGGATGTTGATCATGGTTATAGTCATTTAGTGAAGGTTGATGAGCCTGGGCTTACAGTGCCGACAGTGGATTGCACACATACCACCTGGGAGCCTCTCAGTGCTCTCAGTTGTCATTGAACTGTTAGGATTGGTCAATTTCTTGGTGCACAGTGTCATCAGATTCATTAACTCCATCAGCATGGGACAGTGGCTCATTTTATTTTTCTCATGATCATGCTTGGCTGGCTGTGTGTGATTATGGGTGCTGTGGGTGCTGCCATGCAGGCGGTCCAGTGTGTGTGCTGGGCTGTGCTTGTGTCAACAGTTCCAGCAGGAATTGAAATCAGGGTCTTCATCTGTGTGCATGGGTGGCAGTCTGCTGCAGGTAATGGCCTGTGTCGTCATCCTGGATCTTGGTCGGTCGTCGCGTTCACGTCGGCCCGGTATTGGATGTGGGATGGGAGTCTGATGTGTGAAGATTACAGCTGGATCATGGTGGGAGGCTGGGAATCAGGAAGCAATATAAAAATATCACGTCTGAAAAACATCAGCGTGCCCTGTTGTACAATGTGTGCAACGGATTCAAGACCATCAATCCTGCCAGATCAGCAGCCATGGCACAGATCAGTTAAAAATCGGACGTTGATCTGGTGATTGTGTTTGAGCTGCTCGATTAGTCACTGTGTTCTAGACAAATGTGTTGTGGCCAGTCAAACACTGGAATGACGTTACAATGGTATTCAGGGCTCCTGGGGTCGTTTCAGTCAAGTGTTTGTCTCGGATTACATGGGTGGAGGTCAGGCTAATCAGTGTCACCTGTTGTGTTCATCAAGTCATCGGATCAAGGTCAGCACTTGGATGTGTGATGTCGATCTTCCGTGGATCGTGTGTGGTGGCTGGGTGGGTCAAGACATTCAGGAGGATGGGACATTTGATCCTCATGGGCTATGGTGGAGTGAGTGGTGTTTCAGCCTGAGTAAGTGTTTGGGTGCATTCCCACTCGTCAAGTAAAGTCATTATCCTGGTCTCAGCCTTTGCTGTAACAGTTGTTTATCTAGAACTAAATTAAAGGGAGCTAGATTGAATCGTCAGCTGTGTTTGTGTTTTGCTGGGGTCACAGAACCTCGGTTGACTGACCTGGTCTGGGTTTGCTTATGTTCTCAGGTGGTGCTCGGGTTTCTGTGGTCATGGTCAGCCAGACAGAATGGGCTCTGAGACCCGGTCGGCTGCATAACCAGCAGGCTCTGAGGAGATGAATCGATCCTGAATTCATTGGACAGGGTCATCGAGAACTCGGTGCGGTATGGTGTCAGCCAGCCTGCTGGGCTGCTGATTGATGCAGTGCCCATGCCAGTGGGCCTCCATCAAGTCTGGAGGGTCTTCTCAGACCCAGGCCATACAACAAGGGTCAAGTGGCCTGTGCCAGCTGGGACAGAGATCAGGGTCTTCAACAACAACACTTTCTAGAAGGGTCAGCCAGTATTCCTGGACAGTGCTGGGCGATCTCGCAGATCCGATGTAATGTCATCATCATGTACATTTCATAAAATCTGGGTGTTATCCATGGTGGGCCTGTTGGTTCTCGTGGGAACATAACTGGAGACAATTCTCAGTCTGTGTGGGTTATCAGCTGGTCTTATAAGTCAAAATGTGCAAGTTCGTGTCAGGCATCTTGACAGACCACAGGCAGCCTCGTGATCGGTGCTCAGTCAGGAGGATCATTGGGCGGATTCTGACTAAGTTGGTAGATGCTGGTTTCACAGTCAGGTGTGATCTGGTCAAAGTCAATGTTAAAATGGTGCAACCTGGGACAACATTTCAGGGTCCTGCAACAACCACAATCCAGTCAGATGCTGGGCGTGAGTATCTGCAGGAAACAGCGGGATGTGGGTGTGTGGGCATGAGGTGGGTGGGTGAATGCAGCGTCACGTGTAGGGGAAGGGAAAGACAGAGAGAGGGTCTACACCTGAGCAGATATGAGAAATAGGTCAAAGTCTAGCAAACTCACTGCCTCAAAACAAGTACCTCTTCTGTAGAACCTCAGACAGGATTAAGATGAAATCATGTTCTGGGTGTGGATGGGATCAGAATCATGCCGTTTTATTTGTGGAAACAGGGGTTTATGTCTGGTCTCTGTGACTGGTCTCCGTTGGTGGAATCTGTTTGTCCAGTGTTTTTGTGCCTGGTTTCTGTTGGGCCTCAGGATTCGCTCATGGACAGGTCATCAAGGCCAGGTGCAGTGTTGTGGGCGATCAATCTGTTTTGTTCAGGAAGACGTGGTCAGGCTCTGGTTCCTGGATCTGTGTGCCGACGGTGTCGTTCAGGAGGGGATGCATCACACACAGTAAAACGATACTGGACTGCACTTGAAATGCTATCAGGTTGATCCGTTTAATGGCACTGTTATAAAGTGGGAACAGGCCTCAACGTTCACATGGGCTGCTTGCCATTCGTTTCAGTGAAATGACCAAGCAGACTTATGGAATATTTCAGGAAAATCTCGATGCGACAGAATAAACAACTGAACAATCTCGAGCAGCCATGGGGCTCAAGTCACTAATCCTCGGGAGGGATTGGATTTCGATTAATCAGCGCTTCAGCTCAGTGTCGTTAGGTGGGCTAGCCCGGTTCGGTGTTGGATTTTCAGAAGGATCTGGAGGAGGATTATCAACAAACTCTGGGTTGGACCATGAGACCAACAGTTTGCCTGGAATACAGACACAAATCCGATTCAGTGGAAACAGGAACTCAGTTGGACGGTCAAATGTCCATAAGACCAGCTGGGAACCTCGTTAATGGTGGAAGAGGATCAGCCAGTCAGTCAGGTCCATTTCATAATCCCCAAGGGCCTCCACTGATGGTTTGTCGGACGCAGTGGGCAGTTCAGAAATAAAAATAAAGGTCAAAACAGTGTGGAGCTACAGATCACAGTGCTCAAGCGCTGGGAGGAAACAGCTACTCACTGTGAGGTTCCTGAATCCTGAAATAGACTCAAGTGAGATAGACATCTTGGGGTCATCTCAATCATGATCTGGTTCCGATAGTGGGATTACTAAAATAAATTCTGTCAAAATGAGACAGTTCAGTGTGTGAGGTGGATTAGAGTTTTCTGTGAGAATCTGGATTAATCGTCAAATCAGGTCATAAAACCTGGTCGGATGGATGGTGGGGATGGGGATGCTGTTTATGAGCCAAGTGTTGTGTCAGTGGACAGGTGGGTGGATCATGTCAGGGTTAAAATCACTAATGGTTCGGGGTGCATTCTGTGGACAACAGACTGGCCAGTCAGTGCCCATCGCCTCAGGCGGTCGTCGGTTAATCTGGGCACAGTTCCTCAGTGACCGCAGATTGCAACAATTAGCTGCGTTGATGTGACCGTGGACTCTGGATGAACCGATAGCGCAGACAACGGATTTATCAGTGGAGGGAGGAGAGAGAGACTCTTTCTCGGGTGGGATCTGGAATTATGGTGTCAAGCTAAAACCATCAGCCTGATCAGCAGGCAGTTGATCAGCCATGATCATGGTCGGATCCTGTGGATGTGTCATGGTATGAACGTTCATTTGTGGATAATCGAGGACCAGGCGTCTGCAGGAATCTCAGGTGGTCAGTGTGTTCAAGAACCACAGTGCGGTCAGGATTAGAGATTCCAGAACAGGTCCATCTCCATCAGACAGAGGCCAAATGGACTGGAGAACTCCATCAGCCAGCTGGGTGATTGGATTGAATCAGCTGGTGGATTAGTCACAGAAATGACAGTGCTGTCTGGAAGGGGATGGGATCCTGGGTCAACTGTGTAGTCATTATGTCTACAAAATTGGTTCAAAACTAATTGGTGGATGTTGGACTATTCTTGTGTGGGCAAATGAAGTCTCTGTTCAGTCCTGTCTCTCATCGCTGGTACAGGCTGGGCAATCAGTCTGGTTACAGTGTGGGGTCGATTATCAACTCAGGGGCTCGTGTCTGGATTTTCCAACGTCAAAGTGTTCGTGAGATCAGGATTGGTCCGCAGTGTAAATAATCATTGGCTGCAGCCGACCCTCAGTTGATGGTTAAAGAGGAAGGGTTAATCGCCTGGAGGACCAATGCTTATCATCCACTGGGGTCCTCAGCAGAAGGGTCCGGGGTTCTCAGTGTGGTTCTGGATGATCCTCCGGGGACCAGGGGTCGGTGGAGCCATTTCAGTCAGGGATTTTGACTGGGTGGAAACTCACTGCTTGAGACACAGGCAACAGTCAAACCTGTCGTAGCTGTACAAGGAAACTCCAGTCAGCCAATCCCTCTCGTTGCCTCTGTGATCCTACAACAGTGCTCCGACTAGCGGATCAGGTCTCAACAGTTCCGATTACTCCCTGTGTGCCAGGCCTTCACTGCCAGCCTTGGCAGCTCAAGAGACAAACAACCATACAAGTAAATTCATCTAAACTCCTATATGCTGCTAATCTCTCGCTTAGGTCTCTAAAGCCACTGTGTGGTGTCTACTACTAGTGTGTGCTATCCCTGTCTTGCCTGAGTATCCCAGCAATCCTGTAATAGAAATAACATAGTGGAGACAATCCTGAAAAAGGGAGAATCTGAATTTAGTGTCCTCCATCATGTAATTCGCTCAGCTCCTGGTTAATTCTGCTCGGTGTAATATGTATAAGTGTTAAGACGGGGCTGTGTTTGGGTGGGCATCCTGTGATGGTAAAACAAAAAAGAGGAACAGGTCACCACTTCACAGCTCTCCGAAATGAGAAAGCCAGGCGTCCAATAATATTTAAAACTTTAGGGTTCTGTCTTCTGTTTACGTCGCTGACACTGAAGTTCTGTCTCTTATCAGTGATGTTTTATGTAAACTTTACTCACATGAGAACTTTTCAAACATTTAAGTGGCTGTTAATCATTAGTAATAGCTATGATTCTCATACAGATGCAGTTAAGTCAGTATAGCGCCCAACAGAAACCAGACTGATTTTTAAATCTGGATATTTAAGTATGATCTTTTTATCCCCTGCATTCTTCATTATCTTTACCAACCAGTGTATAAATGGACTCAACTTATTCTTCAACATTAAAATGTTGCTTTATGCATCAGTAATAGTGATAAAATACATATACAAACTTAATAAAATACATTCTGAACAGCGCAGAGCACAGAACTCATAAAATGAGGTCTTTATGTATAAAATTAGTAGATGTTTACATTTTGAATTGTGACTTTCCTTGTAATTAATTATTCTTAAATTGTGGTATTACTACTTTTGTAAAACGATATTCTGAGAGTTTTGCCTCTTTTTATTTACGTCCACAAGGATGCAAATATGTGAGACACAATACATATCAATGCGCAAAATATGCCACAAAGCACCCACACAGCAGGGAAAAAGGAGACTGATAATGATAAGCGTGGATGTAAATAGTAGGTTGAAAGTGTTCAAAATCAGCTTTGCAAATGATTCCAAGGGAAGGAAGCGCATTCAACATTTGTTGAAACTCAAGGATGCACACAGTGTAAAAATAACTGTTGTTTGGTTGCAGCTCAAAGCGACCTTTAAGTAAAGATATAAACACTGCTTTCATCCACTGGGAAAATAAAATATTAAAAGACAGAAAGAACTGGATGAAATGTAGCTTCATAAAATGAGAGGGACAAAGTTAGAGAAGAAAGACAAGATGATGGGAAAGTGAAGAAAGGAGAAGGAAGGTCAGATCGTTAGTAGTGGCTGGTGCTCCCAGCGAATTGTCAACTGAGGGCAGCATTTCTTAATGCCATCCTCCCAACTCTAAAGATGACTCACTGTGGACCCAAGAAAAAACAACTGAAGGGCAAATAACATTCCTGCACATGGTCTGTGGCATAGCAGCACGACAGCAGTCCTTGGCGAGACACAAACTTGGCTACAGTCATGGCTTTGGTTCTGTTGGCGGTTTTTTGTCTCGCAGGTATCCTATTCAAATTCATCTTTCACTGCGTTGCCTAACCCGATACCTCTGTGCAGCCTCGCGAATGTATAAACAAATGGCCATGTGCGTGAATGTGAATCATGTCTGGAGTCTACAGTATATGCTTGCCTAAGTGAGCCTGTTCCCCTAAAGGTAAGCCTGTGCGTTCCGACATTCCTCTCACCCATGTCAGGCGCTGCTCAGCTGTTGCCTGCGTGGTTTCTTATGATCTGAGGCAATGCACCCTCCTGCTCCCTCCTCAGCACTGCTTGGTGTGGCAGGGTCAGGGTCATATAGAAACCTACAGCTAGCACCAGGCGGTCACTCTGGAAAAGTTTCATGTCTCTCTGATTCACTTTCATAGGACGTGCATTAGTTTACAGAGCTGTGAAACAAATATTTGCCTCTCGATGTTCTGTTTTTCAGATTCAATTTAGCTGTCTTTTGGGATTAAATGATTAGGTAGGTGAGGATGAATATTAAATAATGTCTTTTTAGTCTTTAACTGATGTTTCCATAGTTTTTCTCCACTGTCATTGCATTCTTCTAATTCAAAGATGTTTAATAAAGTCAAAATGATTTTGGTTGCAGTTTAAGTTAAGTCAGTGTTAAAATGTGGCAGAAGAGGTATCACACTCTTGCAGGTCCAACAAACAGAACACTTCCAAAAGCTTTTCTCTGTAGCGCACTGTTAATGGCAGCTGCCTTCCTGCATCTTTCTGTTTCGCAGAACATGAGAGAAAAACAGCAGCATTACATTAATCATCACATTATTATTATTAGCATAACTGACAAATTGTGGTTAATGTATTCAAATCAACTCAGCTCATAAAACACAGCAGAGATAGTTTGTGATTCTATCCATAACAGTAAAATAATGAGATTCTTCAATATAGATTACAGATAACATGTAAGTAAGACATTAAAAACTAGGAAATCCTATACCATGCTGTATGTAATTTATATTATTACTGGATGGTACTGTTTAGAATTAATTGATGTTTATGGGCAAAAGAATCAAAAATCAAAGCCCTGGTTTTCCAATCCAGAACCTAAAATTACACCGTGAATGTTTACATAATTTGATGGCAGCCTATTCAGCAGTTATTGATATTTTATCTAGACTTTAAGTGGTTATTAATAACCAAGCCACTAGCATGACTAAAAATCTATCACATAAAACACTCTGGATAGTGGTTTATTACAATTCCACCCAGGGCGTTAAAGGGACAGGTACCCAGATAATAGACATGAATATTAACCAGTGATATCCTGATATCTTTACCTAAAAGTACCGACCTCTTACTGTCCAGATACTGTCTTCAATTTCATGACTACCACTTCCTGGCGCAGCCTGTTTCTTGAACCCACTTATTATTTTTGTGAGATAGAATAACTCTGTTTTCAGTTTAAGCAGTGGACACATGAGCGACCGACCCATGTTACAGGTTAGAGACACAAGTGAGTGAAAGACACTACATCAAAGATGAGGCTGAGAATCTGAAACCCTCCTCTGGTGGCCCTTAATCCTTCAACACCTGCGATTTGGGAAGGCACACTCCTTTGATGTTGTTGGTTCAACTGGAGAAAAGAGACTTGTTAGGGAGACAGAGGAAGAAAAGAGAGAGAGAGAGGACAAATGGGGAGATAATAGACTGCTCATTTTAACACAGAGCTAAAGTAGATGCAAGTTAAGGTGATAAATTGGTGAGATAGCAAATCAACTCTTCTGAAGTCTTCAGTGATATAACTCCAGTAAGGTTTACTACTCCGTCTCGCTGATAAAGTACTGTATGAGAATGCTGACTGGCTATCTGGTGATGGTTGGAAGCAGTAAATATATAGAATTCAAAGCCAGCAATTCATAAAGACAGCAGTTGTCATTGGGCTTTTCTAGAGCATTATTTTAAACACTGTGTCCTCCTTGATCCAGTCCTCATGTCCTGGATAGTCGCCCAGCTGAAACACAAATCTATCATAGTGAAATCATTAACAACTGTGTTTTTTGCTCTTGTGCTTATTGTTTCTGTGCAGTGTTTAATTCACGCTGCTCATTATTTAATAACTCCGGTGAACCGTTTCATTAAAGATTACATAGTTGAGTCAGCGCGCAACGAGTTCCTCCTTGAATGTAGCAAGCGGTAAAGCCGTCAATTCGGAAACATATGACACAGTTCCTCTTACTGTGTCCATCTGGGCTCACCAGCCACAGTGGTGGAGGAGCAAATGCTAAAGGAGTCAAGATAAACTGAAACCAGGGCAAACAGGCCTAAATGCCCAAAAATTCTCTCTGTGGTGTGAATATTTGTGGGATATCTTACAACATGAATATAAGATGCCACTTTGGACCCTGGGAAAATGTGACAGGCATTTTTCACCTTTTCCTGACATTTACAAGAACCAACGATCGATCATTTAGTCTAGAAAATAATCGTCAAATGAACCAAACACAAAAACCAATTATTGGCTGCAATCCTAAAAAAAAACACACCAACAGCAATATACCCATAACAATGGCAACACAACAACAATCTGAGCAACACTTTTAGTGGAACAATATCACATGGGACAGAGGGAGATGGATGAAGCCAGGGCAGCCAGCTCTGCCTCACAGGTCATTTTCTCTGTCCAGCAGAGGAAGCTGAAGAGGCCAAAATCAGCACAACAGCAAACAAAAGGAGAGAGGACCAGATCCTGTAATTTTTACATAATTGAGATTATAGAAATTATTCCCTGGATATCAGGGACACGTGGACTGGTGTGGGAAGTCAAAGAGAAGAGGAAGAGACATAGAAAATGTAACAGTTGGAGCATGAATAAAACTGATGATAATAAATGTCATGCAACGTCAACATTTAATTACTTAATTTAATTGTTTTAATCAAATTATGAATTGTTTAGTGTAGCAGAATATCAGGAAATATGTCCCGGTTTCGGAGGCTAAAGGTGATTGCTTGTCTTGTCAACTGACAGTCCACAACCCAAAGATATTATATAATGAATTATTTCATAAGAGCAACTGGTCAGCCAGTAATCTATGATTCAATTAATCGACTTGTTGTTTCAGAGCTCCATTCAATTAGGGATGCAACAAATGAATTATTTCCATTATAGGAAATCTGATGATCAAAATGTATATTAATACGACTCATGATTTCCCAGGTCTACAACCATAAGTCAGACAATTTGAAATGATATAAACAAGGACAAACGCCAAATCCTCCTAGTTAGGAAGCTGGATCCAATCATACATCCTACCAATTATCAGTATTGTTGTGTAATTTTATGTCAATCCACTGATCAATTAATTGACTGGTAGTGTCAGCCCTAATTTAATATGCTCAGTATTTCATGTATCCTGGTGCACAGTATTTTCTGATAATAATTACTTAAGAGCGGAACTGAATGCAAATGATTTTTTCATCCAGGGATGTTACACTGCTTTATTGCCTATGAGAAATAAGAAAGGTAGCAAGGTAAATTCTGGATTTTGTCAAGTTATTATAAAACCAAGAGCTGTTGTGTACTGACTGTGAAGGTCAGTCAACAGTGGAGAGATGATTAATATGGTCTCTTCTGCTCACACTAAACCTCAGTGCATGTTCCACCAAACCAGCCCCACCGATCCGACGCTTTGTTCTGAGCATGTTGGGGGTTGGGTATAAGGAAGCAGGTGTGGCCGCTGTTGTCATGGCAGCAGAGTTATCACTACTTTGAACCCCTCTACCCAATCGATTGTATGGGTGGAGAACTCGGCCGTCAAGCGGCACATGCAGGCAAGCCGACCAAATATCACAAATAAGCACACAACAGCCCATAGGTCTGTGCCTTTGTCTTGGCGTGTCAGTAAAGCCAATAGAAGGCACACAGAGCTGAGGACAAAAAACAGCAAGAGTCGCTCACTGGTTTTCCAATGTGCAGACCTGTAATAGCCTGGGATGAAGCCTATTCCAGGTGATAGGCTCAGCCTCAAAAGGTTCAAACAAGCAGAGGCCATCAGTTATACCAGCAGCATCACGGCGGCACCAGTGTTGAACAGCAATATCTTCATAATAGGCTGCCGCTGTTATAAAACACAGGTTACATGACATTAGGATTCGTAAACAGTCGATGGGTTCTCTGTGTGATAGCAGTGGCGCCTGACCTGCAGACAACCCCGCCGAAGAGGCTGTAGAACATAAAGCAAGGTGCTGATGTCTACATACACGCCGGAACTGCTGTCCAATATGTGACTGATCTACAAGCCCAGTGCACGCCTCATAATGTTACTGTGAACAGAAGTGAGAACAAGTGAAAACGGCGGTCTAAAAATGCAGCGACAGCTTTTCTACTGTAAGAGGTTGATCCATTTACCTACAGCAAACATTTCTAGTCCCTAGACATTAAATATAACAACTGTGTGTCTGATTGAAAAGTAAGCAGCCAAATACTTTTCCACCAAGTGTGGCAAATAAAAACTGGGTAAACCGCTTTTTACCTGTATCAACTAGAAAGCTTCAAACCAAGATCAAATCTTTCTCTAATTCAACCTCACAGACAACATACATCTGCTTTCCAGAAATTTATTTGCATTCATAGAGATATAATGGCTGACTTCTAAAGAGACTCACAGTCATTCCAATAACCGCTGGACTGTGCCAAATGAAAAAAAAACACCTTAAGTCAAAACTGCGTGATCAACACAGGATTTCTTTAATTTTATTGTTGGACTGGGCTGTTAAAAGCCACATGAAAAGGACGGACTTAGTTTTCCACTGTGTATATTTGCAAAATATTACCATCTGGTGGTGAAATGTAGTACTGCTGCAGGACAGACCACAGACAGGTGACAAACCAAAGTAAACAATAAATGAGTGGAGAGACATAACTCATGCCAAATGCTTCTGTGCTTGGCACGAGGTTAATCTGTCTCCTGAAATTTAAGAATCACACAGAGGACCAGGTATATAAAATCTGAAAACTTAGAGTAAACTTGAGGCGCACCCTAGTAACATCATCAGGAAAATAAATAAATGAATTGCCAAAACAGGAGATTTCATGTTTCACTTCTGAGGAGACAACATACCTTACTGCACATGGGACAGGAAACACCTGGGCTGGTGGACTCGTTCATTCAGAAACCTGTGATTCAGGAGAGGTTCACATTCATCTGGTTTTGCTGCAGCCATGGACCACCTCTGCCACGTCTAGGAGGTCACACTGAAGAAACACATTAAACAGACACTTAATGTTTTTCACCCCATAAGTTGAGGTGTTTGAGAAAACAAAAAGCAAATGCAGGATGTTTTATCTTTCTGTGGCTGCCATTTGAGTTATTATATTCTAGATTTAACACAAATAAAGCGAAACATTACATTAAATAGAAACAGACATAAAATTGGTCCCTAAACTTCCTGCACTTTCTCAAGGAACAGGAAATGCTTGTGGCAATGTTAATGGTACCATCGATTAAGTAAGTTACACGTAGCCTATAATTTAAGCCCCGTTTTTATTACGCAATTTTTACAATTTGAAAGTTATGTACGCGAATTAAGCTATTAGCAGCTCCTTTTTACATGTACCATTATGTTTTTTAGGACTATCAAAAAATCACTTTGATACTGAAAAACTTAAAATGTGATGATTCTGAAGTGAGTTCTGGTGTTGTAAGGAGCGTCTTTCTTCAATGATGTCTTAGCGGGTTTTGTGGACGTTTATGTGTCCGATGGATATGGGGAGACAGTGACATCCTCAGAAAGTGTAAGTCACACTGAACCTATAAATATATTATTATCATGTGTGTTTACTTGTGGATTTGACGGAGTAATGAGTAAGTATTTTTGCTCACCTCTCTCCCCCCTGCCTCCTTTTCTAACTGCAGTGCGGTTCCTCTGTTCGTTTCTGAATTCACCATTCCGACAGCACTGAATGCAACAGAGCATTTGGCGCCAAGCGGCGGGGAGCTCAGCATCAACATCCACCATTTTATGAAGAAAAATAATGGCAGCAGGGCGGAGGTTATCATCATGTCTGGTCAAAATCTCGCTATCTGCTTCGATCGTGTCTCAACAAATTACCGATTTAAATTTCAGTTCTCGTTGGGTGACTGGTCTCGTGCATGTGGTTCAGCGGCGTGATGCCAATCATCTTGACGATGAGAGCAGTTAAATTTCTGAAGCCTCATTTAGCCACTTATTGTAACCGTCTTTTTAACACGTAAAGCCCTAGAAAATTACAAGTATTTTTTTTTTTTTTTTTTTTTTTTTTACATAGTCATAGGGCGAAGTCTGAAAAATCTTGGAAGCATGTTAATCCCACAGACCTTATTTCAAACATTTAACCAAAAACCCATTCAAAAAAATCATTTGGCTTTCGATTGAAGGAACAGGGGAGTGCTAAAATGCTAACTTACTTCGGGTTTTAGGACTCATTGCTGTGGGACTCTAAGCTAGTTAGCAGGAAATAAGCTGTATTGTTGTATGACACTGGCCTGGGCCTCTACATCATCAGCTGCCACTAACATTATGTTAGTGTTAAGTAAAAACTAAACAAGGTTTGTATTAATTTTTAAAGGGGGACCGTCTTTTTTTGCCACCGTCGAGTTTGGATCTGTAACTTAACATTTCCTTACACACACTTTGTGTTAGTAGTTTGAGCTGGGTTTTGGTCATAACATATTTTTCTTGTAGTTCAGGAGGGTGGGACTGTTGCTGGTTGGAGGGCCAGATTATCTGTTCAGTAGAGGATGCTACATGTCCAGATACTCTAAAGGTGAAAACAGGATGACAAAACCAAAAGAAAGCTGCAAGTTATCATTCAACAAAAGGTCATTTCTCTATATAATCCTGTAAAACCATAACTGGCTCTGTATGTTTCAGGATATTTGAGAGCAGTTACCTCTGGAACAAAGGTGACAGTTTTCACAACTTATTTCTGTCAACCTGTGAGAAGCGCCACAGTGTAAGGTCTGTGTATTGGTCGTACGTGCTGCCTCAGCCTCAGTACAAGATAATTATGGCGCTGCTAAAAGTGTATTCATTTGTTGTAAACAAAGGCTGGATTATCAATTCTTTGTCAAATGGTGACACTCAGAAAACCTCAGGCAAGGTCATATTATTCCATCATGGGGAGACTGTAAGGCTGCAGCCATTAGTTATTTTCATTATCAATACACTGTCACACAGTTATTTTCTGTAATAATCCATTGATTACTCAGTGTAGCAAAATGTCCTGTCCTTAGTGAAAAATAGCCGTCATTATTCCCTGAGGACCAAGTTAACATATTGAAATTGCCCTAGCACAGAAAACCAGGAAACTAGCAAATCTTAGTTGATAAAATTAGTAGATACTGTGTTGTTTTACCTCCTCAGGCCTTTAAAACTGCCAAAGGGTCCAGTCATAGTTGTTTACTCAAGGGTCAGCCAGAAACACTGGGAACCACTCCAGATGAATGATTCATTATAAATAAAGCAGTTTTATTAAAATTACTCCTCTGATCATAATTTCAGAAGTGAGGAAGGCGTGGTTGGGAGGTTGATTTGGGAATTGTAGAGGCGATCAGTAGCACAGTGGCCTGTGGTTACACAGAGGAAAAAAATCACATAAATGACCTTGCTCCTCAGTTGGACTAATTGTCCTGTTTACAGGGTTCCAACAATGACCATTTTAGTATCAGACAGAGGGGTGAGCACAGTAGACATGACACCAGACTCATCAAGTGTAGCCACTCTGTGTGGTCATCTGCAGGATTATCCAGTCAATAACATGCTGACAGGTGAAGCATTTATCATATATTTATCACACAAGTTATATTAAATGTCTGTACTTGTTTTAATAACATAACGGATAGCGGACCTCTGTTGAGGGGTGTGAAATGCAGTCTATATTTAGATTAAAACAATCTTCAGTGTTTGATGGAGAAGTTTGACATGGTGTTAACATCACACCTTTTTCTGTTCATTCCAGGGTCGTCAGGATGGACTACCTGCGGAAATACTCAGGTGATCTGTGTGATTTCCGTCCTGGGTGTTTCCACGATGCTCCAGCTGTGAAGCCCACTCATCAGCAAACACACACTAAAGAGGAAAGGATGTGAAGAAGTAGCTGTAGATAAAATACCGGCAGATGAGTTATTATGTCTGCCTTCCTCGTGTTTGTAGTGAAGATGTATATACACTGACATTAAATAAATAAGTGACTAATTTTGATCTCATTTTGTGATGTTGTCCATATTATTTGGTGTATCACTAATTGTTTATTCCTCTAACATCTATCTAATTTCGATGTTGCCCAATGACATGAAAAAGGGAAATGGCACAACTAAGCTCAAATTGTACACTCATATTTTAAAAGCATCATATTTTATAAGCTCTACCTGATTCAAATGTAAAATATTAATTTGTACAGTAAATACTTAAGCACCAAAAAGTACACAGTAGCAGAAAAGTAAAAATACTCGAGTAAAAGTACTTGAGTAAATGTACTCAATTACTTTCTACCACTGGTTTCATAAAATGAGTGTATTATTCCAAACGACCTGTTCCTGTCGTATGACTGGGCATGGAACGACGGAGGTTTTTAAACCAAATATATTGCTGCATATCGATGATACAGGCTCAGTAGTAACTATAATAAATAACATAAGATGCAAACATGTTTCAGGTAATACGACCAGCAGGAATAAGAGTTGTACATTTTTCATGAGCGCAGTTACATTTCTTTGGTGGTAGCGTCACGCGCAGTGGACCGTTTCCGCAGCCGTTTGTCAATCACGCTTTGTTTTGGTACCAGCCCAACTAACAGGAAGTTCGCTGCCGCCTGGACTTTGACAGAGCGAGATCAATACGAGTCTGAGGTTTCTGTCGGGTCTCTGTCGCTCCTGGTCTCGTCCTGTTGTTCTCAGCTCAGTGCCGCGTTTGGATTTGTGATGGCGCAGGAAAACCTGTCCGTGGTGCTGCACTCTCAGGGGAGACCTCCGGCTGGTGGAGGCCGATCACTGAACCGGCTATATTAGTCACAATATGTGAATTAAACAGCTCTCACCTTTTTTGCATTTGTCCATTTCTCACAGGAAAAACCGCCCCGTCCGGAGCCAGGACCTAATGGTATGAGAAGAAATGGCAGAATGATGAGGTACAGTTACAACACATGGGCTGTGTTACTGGGTTTATCAAAATAGAAACGTGTTGTGGAAGATTTATCATATTTCTAACGCATTACATTCATCAGTCAGTTTATTTTGAACAGTCTCTCAGCTTCAAAAGCTGCTGCTCCTCCGTTCATTTCCTGCATGAAAGAGTATTTGGCCTGCTTGATTTGTAAACTTAACATGAATGTCAAGTCAAGTACATAGCTTTAAAACCAAGTCTTAAAATATTTGTTCAGTTTTTTTTTAATTTAAGTTTAACTCACACGTGCACATGGTAAAACCAGACGTTATGACAGTTTCCATTGCTCCAGTGAGTCAGTCTGAAAATCAAACTGCATTCTCATTTTGTTTCATTTCATTCATTCACTTTCAGATCAGAGAACCGATGAGAGATGTAGGAAATAATCAGGAGTCTGTAATCAGGCTCGTCCTTTATCCTTTGACCTAGCCCAAACAGTGTGTATCACTGCATCCCTGTCTTTGTATCCTGCCATGTTTTGTACCCAGAGGTTTTTACTGCAGATGCACTCTGTTGGAATCTGTGGGTCAGATGTTCACACTACTACAGCATACGGCCGGATCGGGGACTGTGGTCACAAAACCCGATGGTCTTCTAGAGGCACGAGCGTCAGAGTGGTGAAGGTTGGATCAGCGATTAGGCACCTTAAAGCAGGTGAGTGGGTGAGAAGTTTGCCGAAATTATCTAAAGCAGCTGCTGGGATGTGGGAGTGTTGTTCTGTAACAAAAGGACCTGGACAAACTAGTAAAGCGCTGTGAACCTGACTTGTATTGTTTAGGTGACAGGCCGCCAGGCCAGGCGTGCCCGTGAGATGGGCGAGTTCTTCAAAATGGCCGATACAACTTGTCTCCACCATCTTCTTCTGCCACACCCCTGACGATGGGAGCCTGTACAGATACTACAAGCACAGGTGCCAACTTCTGTTACAAGTACCAGCTTTTCTCAGACCACATATTACCTAACAACACTGATCTGTCAACTGACTCTCTTGCCTAACCTTTTGTATTTCCTTTCCTGTCCTCCTCTTTTCCTCCCTCTGTAGGTTGCCTGATAATGTGACATTCGAGGAGGGCTCTGATCGAACCTCTGTCTGTGGGGATCCACGCCTGTCGCAGAGGCAGTTTCCTCGGCCTTTACCCGTGTTCATCTGTGGTGCAGGCAAAAAAAAAAGAAACTTGCATGATAAACTGCTGTAGGAATATTCCTTCAATGAGCATTTAAGGGCGTGCTGAAGCTAATATAAAGGGTGTTTGTCTTGTATTTGGGAGCATGTCATCTGTGCAAGTGAGGGGAAATCTGATGTAACTCTTAGTGTGTGCAGCTGTAAAGTGAAATCATGCTGACTCAACAAAACATATTGAGGCAAAACCAGTGGTGAACACAGCCTATGAAACTTAATATTTAACAAATCTGCAATGTTGAACAAGCTCAGAAACATTAAAGACACATGGGTTAATCAATAATTCTGCAGCGTTTGTTTTGCAGGACCCATCGGGTTAGTCTGTTTTGCTTTCGTGGCCAAGGCAATGGGAGCCTCAAAGGTAATCATCTTGTTAACACACACACAGTTTTATGTCTCAACTGACTTGACTCTTGTACAGATTCTGGTGGGATGTTTGTCTCTAATCCAGCTCCTGGTGAGATCTGTTGGGCGTCTGACTGTGGCCAGAGCTGGGGCGCTGACTTCCAGCTGGCGGTGAAGAGGGAGGCAGCGGACCCCAGCAGCTCGCCAAGAGTGTGGAGGACCTGCTGGAGCTCAGCCTCACATCACTATGAATGCACGGTGTTGAAAGCAGCATCCAAAGTGCGATCTATGTGTGCCCTTTGAATGCAGGACTTTAACTTTGTGTGTGTGTTGTATTTCTACTTTTAGGATCTGGATACTTTCTCCACCACCGCCTTTTATCTACAGACTCAGAAAATAATCAGTATTGTGATTTATTTCCAGGCGACACGCTCAGGCGGTGTGGTGGTGCTGGTGGGTCTCGGCTCTGAGATGGCCACTGTTCCTCTGATCAATGCTGCGGTGAGAGAAGTGGACATCAGAGGAGTCTTCCGCTACTGCAACACGTGAGAAAACATCCAGTATTTGCACTTCTTGCTCTTGTTACAGTGATATTTAGAGGTTTTGTGCCCTCGAACGAACTGAAGGAGTAAAACGTTTGTCTCGCTGTGTTGCAGCTGGCCGATGGCCATCGCCATGCTGGCGTCAGGTAAAGTCAACGTGAAGCCCCTGGTGACCCACCGCTTCCCTCTGGAGCAGGCGGTCCAGGCCTTTGAGACCACGCGTCAGGGTCTCGGGATAAAGGTCATGTTAAAGTGTGACCAGAATGACCAGAACCCCTGATGTGACCCGAACAGACGAGAGTGAGGGCGACTCACAGCAACAGGCAGACGTCCGCAAACTGGACATTGACCCCGAGAGAGAGAGATAACACAGCTAGTTCAAAGAGACGCACTAATAACAGCTGCTGTGTCGCCTGCACGTCACACATGTAACTAGAAACAAATGGTACGAGTAATTATTTTGTGACGCTCAACATTTTAATTTCTTTGACTGTATATAAGTTGCAATTTTCTCAGGAGTTTGGGATGATTTTAAACACTGCCACAGTAAATAACCTCTTTAAATAATAAATTATAAATAACAACATGTGTTGCTTTTTTAAATTATATATAGATATATATTAAAGAACCTGCATTTTCTAGTTGTAGACATTAGGGGGAACCAGAGGCTCAAAGTGGAATCATTAACAGGCAGGTCCATGTGTCCAACAGTAAGTGTACTGACTGGAGAGATGTACTGTTTTTATAGTTAGTACACAAGTGATCAATGAACTTTTTAGTTCAGGAAACGAGATGAGGCATGTGCAGATTTATGTTCATCAAACTGTGATCGTGTGACGCTGCTCTTTTCTGGAGCAGTCTCACCACCATCTTCACTTTATTTTTATGTTTTTTTTCAGTGGTGAGCTGCTCACTGAATTTACTAAGCACACTGACGTCTTTAAGTGTCACTCATTTAGTCACTTTTCCAGAGTGAATACTGTTTACTACACACTGGAAACCTGCTCCAGTTCCACACACCGCATCAAAACATCACGCACACTAATCATTGGAAGAGTAATGTACCCAGCGTTTTTTGTACTTGTACTAGTTTTAGTCTCAAAATTTTCTCAGCTGTTTGCAGCTCCACTATCACATTTAGTGAACTGCATCATGGGACAATACTGTACCTCAACATTAAACTCAAAAATCAAGTAGATGTAGTGAGATACTGACTTCCTCTTCCAGCGTAAACTCACCACAGACTTGGAACCTGCTCAGAGTTAACATGTAGTGAGGAACTGGGACACAGCTGTCGTCTTTGTCCCCGTGGACTCGTCTCAGTTTTTACTTGTCAGAGCAGAAAAAGCACAGGTGGAGCTGGTGACGTTAATGACGGCTCCTTTCCATTTGTGGCTCACAGGGACACTTGATGTTATTATTCACACCTGTGCTTTTCCTGCTGCGACAGGTCAGAATGAAAAGAGGTTTATTCCACACTACAGTTGTAAGCATAGTTTTTAAGTTAGTGTACAAAGAACTCTTACAGAGTCAAAATTACGAGACAAGTCAAAAGTTTGAATGAGATTTCAGTGTCAAAATTATGAGATGGCAGAAGTTTGACTTAGTAAAAATTCGTCAAAATGTTGATTTGTCTTAATTTACTGACTATGTTTATATTTTTTATTTTCCTGGTGACAGTGAGCTTTCGTAGAAAACAGGCTCACTGTGAAAGACGGGTCGTATCTTCAGTTTGATCCAGTCCAACAAAACCAGCCAGGTTTAGCTCAGATTTTATTATCTTGCCACAATGACATGATACTACTTTACGAGGCATGCACACAGATAATGTTCATATGGTTAAAATTTACTACAATGCATCGTAAAACCGTTACTCTGTGGTAAGGCTTTTTTTTCTGTCACAGTGTGTGATTCACAGTTCTCTCTTTCCCTCTCCAGACTGAAAGCCAACATACAGGTGGGAGGATGTTTGCAGTGACTAAACCTGTGTGTTTTGTTGTTGTTTTTGTTTTTTTTTTGTTTGTTTTTTACATGAGCACAATACTAGACAAGTTTCTCTTTATGTACAGACATTCTAATACTGCTTATGGCAAATGGGACAGCTCACACAACACAGTTACATTCACAATCCACTCAGTATTCATGAGTTTCAGTCAGGAACACTAAAGATGAACATACAGTAGAGTAGCACGCAAAAGAAACTTCATTTTTCATTCGTGTGACTTTGATATCAAAAGCATAATTAATGCATGTTAATAGTTTAATTCAGTTGCTTGTTATTTAAATGTGTGTGTGAGTGTTTGTACATGAGATTTAGAAAAGACTTAATCTTGCCATTCGGAGGTGGAACTCGTGTATTGCCGTAAAATGACGGAAATCAAAAGGATATGGCGTTTCTCCCATAAACCCCTGCTGCGGGCATCGCTTTGATTCACATGTACATTATATCGACTTACCGACATTTCAACTAAAGTAAAGTAATTTCCCCTTTTCGCTGGCAACTACTGCGATATCCGGCATTTAGTTGTGTCTTTGCCATCATCAAGGTCAATAAATATTTACATGCAGCTGTGGCCCCTCCCCTCCCCCGCTGCCTTCAGTCACAATATTAGCAAAATATGTATTTACATGACAAATAAATAAACAGAGAGGAAAATGAAACTATACAAGAAGTATAGTAGAAGTATCATATTGCATTACATGAATATAAAAAAAATAAACTGTGATGCCAGTCACTCGATAAGTCTGTCCAACACAATCACACACACAGAGAAGCACAGACAGGACAAATAAATAACAAACAGTATCCACACACACACACACACTCATCCTGTACACACACACTGTGTCATCAGTCAGAAAGATGGAAAAAGCATCTTGTGTCAATAAAATGGCCGCTGCATGTTAAGCACAGACAAGGGAGAAATGATGAAGAATTGAAGTCATCAGCTCAAAGAAAAGAAAAATAAACAGAGATAAATGGACAGGGAGAGGCCGCCCTCCCCCCGGATCACCGGTCAGCTTGGTTTGCCCTGTGAGACGACCAATCGCAGCTGACAGCCCGTCCTGGAGAACGGTCCCCGGCCATCGCTCATATGTACATGGGCGTCTCCTGTCCTGTTAGGAGTCGGAACATGGCTGCCGGCATGGTCTTCATGTGGATCTGAGCAGGGAGAGGAATAAAAGCGCGACGTCAAACATTTACTTAAAGCAGAAAACTGGACTCTCTGTGTGTGTGTGTGATCAAAGCAGGGTTACAATGATTTTCCAAATGTAACTTTTATTTATGTTGTGTTTAATATCACTATATAACAGTGTGTTTTAATGCCGTGTTGTCTGAATGTCTAGTTAGAATGTTATTTATAATTTAAGTATTTTTCAATTTTGCCATGTGACACAATGTGGCTTTTGATTAAGTATGGTTCATAGACATGACATACTTGACTCTTTTTATTCTATCTTTATCCTTTATTTATTTTATCTTCACTTATTTTTATTTTATTTCTGCTTCTTCATTTTATTTATCTGCTTATCTCTTTACTATCATTTATCTAAACCAGTTTTAAAATGATATTTGACTGTTTTTAATGTTCAGCTTTGTATTTGTTCTGTCTTATTATCAGCTGACTTATCAGTCGACTGTGAAGCACTTTGAACTGCACTAACCTGTACGAAAGGTGCTACACAAATAAAGTTTGATTGATTGAATAAATAGTCCCCTACTGGAGCTCCCTGTGTAGCGAGGAGTGACTGAGCAAAAAGAATCGTCAAAATAAAATCGCAGCAGCACAGACAGATGTCCTGACTACTGCGTCCAAACAGGCCGGATCCTACATTTCCCATAATTCTAACGTCTTTGAAGCTCAAAGCATCAGTCTGCTTCTTTTAGTAACTGACTTTTAGCAATTTTCTGATCATTACGAAATAGCAGCGATGATAAAAATCGCAGATATTTGCTGCTCATTTTGTGTGTCTTTGTTTCCTTTGTGAGTGTACATGTGTCAGTTTAACCTCGCCAACAGAGTTCGAGAGGGCCTGGACGATCTTCTCGTGTGCTGTGGCCACCACGCTCTGCCCGTTGATCTCGATGATCCTGTGACCCACACGGACCCCACCTCGCTCGGCAATACCTCCTCTCATCAGGCTGCATATCTGACGGAGTCAAGAGCACAGAGTCAGAGTTACCGAAGTCATCTGTGAGGCCGGTAGAGATAATTTACATTATCAAGTTCAAAGAAAAACTACTGGCACATTTTATTAGATGTGTAAATATTGTCTGAGTCAAAACAGCAATTTATCACAGCACTGACACAGTGTTTCTTCAGTGTTTCCAGTGCAGAGGAAATAAAATAATGAGCACATTAATCTTTACTGAGACAGGAAGGTGAAACACACACATGCAGGACGGTACCAATACAAAATATATACTGTACTGAACAGCAATATTCTGTTTCTGTGTACTAATATCAGAGTAACACATCTACGTGCTCGTGGTTGAATTCAACTTACGATGCCATTCTGGACGCTGAAGCCCAGCTGATATTTAAGATCTGGTCTCTTGATGAGGACGGTGGTAACAGGAGGGCAGCTGACAATGTTCATCTTCACCTGGACCTGGTTCTTTAAGCCCTTTAACACACATCACCACACAAACGATGTGGTTAATATTTAAAACAAGTTCAAATTCTGATGTGTCTCATCGCTTCAGCTGCCTCAGTGCGTCTGTACCTTAATGATTCCCTGACAGGTGGCGAGCGGCAGCCCCACGAGGCTGGTGTTGTTGATGGACATGATCTGGTCTCCGATGCTGAGCTTGCCAGAGCGAGCCGCTGGCCCGCCGTTCATCATGTTGGCTAAGATAACTGTGGGCAGGATGGAGCCCCAGCCGGACTCCACAATCACCACACCCAGGATCTCCCCTTTGCTCTTCTCTAGCTGCAGCTGTGGAGCAAGAACAAACAAGACACAGACTCTGTCATCTGAGGTTTTTAAAACATCTTTTTTTTTACTCTGATGAAGGACACAATAGAGTCAGAAGCATTAGTCTGTCTGCGTCGGAGTGCCTCACTCTCTGTTCCCTCAGGTATTTGCTGTGCTGAGAAGGACCTGATTCAGCGACAAATTGCTGGAGAGTGCGTAGAGAACTCGTTTTCTCCTAGAACAGTACGCTTCCTTTTTGATACCTAATTTTACTTTTTCTAGCTCGCTGCCACGGATCAGAGGAGAAATCTGTGGTGTAACAGAAACCCTGCGGCTCAGAGAGTACGGCTGGAAAATATCATGGTATCATTAGACATTAGACAACACTTCACTTTAAGACCTTGTTTGGCATTTATAAGGATATCAGCATTTCATAAATGGTTTAGAACACATTATAATGTAGTTAGAATACAACACTATAATACAGTATTTGTCAGTTGTTCTATAACTTCTCCCATGAAGACATATTTCATATTATTACAACTGTGTTTTACTGTATTTTCATTCCAAAACCATTTATTAAGTGTTCATACGCTTCTAAATACTATGAAAGAAACATTTTACTTTTTAGTTACTTTACAACATGTATGATGATATAAAGACCTTATAAAATATAATGTTTTATTATAGATTAAACCACAGAACCTTAAAATAAATACAAGTAAAGCTGAGATGATTAGCTGATTAATCGACTCACTGATTCACAGAAAATGAATGGCATCTATTCAGGTAATGTTGGAGGTCATGTGAGGATTTGCTGCTTTTCCTTTTAATGATTTTATTAATTTTAATCTAGAGTTTTTGAGTTTTGCATTATGGGTCTGATACTGAAGAACTGCAGCTCATGTGTTGTCAAACTGATGAAGACGTTTTCTTAAGTTGCATTGTTTAGGTTGAACATGTGTTTATGTCAGGCACACACACAGTAACAGATTACTAAAGAAATGTATTTATAGTAATTCATTACAGCATAATTTTAGTTCACAAGCTTTGCACATCTCAATGCTGAATACATTTTCCTGCTGCTTGCGTACACATGGAGCCTCGAGAAATGAATTTACCCACAACACAGTTGGTTAGGAAGCTTAAGTGCTTCATGAAAGCCCAGTTTCCCCATCACTACAAATTACTCATGTGCCTCTAATATCGCAGCTGTGTGGTGCTCTCTGCTCATACAGCAGAAACTGTTTCACAGTTTCTAATTCTCTTAAAACCTCCAGCAATGTTTTCAGGGCATAATGTACAGAAGAAATTTTACAGGGGGAAAAAAAAATGTTAGAGTTGCTCTGAGTAGATTTTACTCCATCATCTGCCTCTTAATCAGTCTCATTAGTTACTGTATACTTGTGTGCTTCTCTAATGGGCCTGCAGCCTGAGTTTGATTTGTGTCACACATGTGAAGTCTCACTGTGTTTATTTCCTGCAACGAAAATAAAAATAACATCTGCAGATAGAAGCCTGCAGTGCACACTTTATATAGACTGACCTCTTTGCAGTTTTCAGAGTTGGAGAAGTGAATGAGGTCGTCATTGTACATCTCCTGCGTGTTGATGATGTCGCTGTACTCCTTCTGGCTCAGGTCCTCGGGGTTAATGCCATTGGCTCTCAGAAACTCCTGGTAAGCGACGCTGAACGCCTGGCCGATGGACTGAGCGATAAGCTGGGCCTGCGGACGACAAAGGCAGGAATCAAGACATAAACATGTACTTCTGATCTTGTTTTGTTGGATTCACAGGAGCTAATGTTCACTGAGCTGCTTATAAATAACAACACAATGGAAGGAAAAAAGCTTCCGGCGGCATCAAACAACAGTAGCACTGAGTGAATATGTGAAGGCATAATATGAATTGATTTTTATTGTCATAAGCTGTTTGCTTCCATTGAGTTGTTATTTATAAGCAGCTCAGTGAACATTAGCTCCTGTGAATCCAACAAAACAAGATCAGAAGTACATGTTTATGTCTTGATTCCTGCCTTTGTCGTCCGCAGGCCCAGCTTATCGCTCAGTCCATCGGCCAGGCGTTCAGCGTCGCTTACCAGGAGTTTCTGAGAGCCAATGGCATTAACCCCGAGGACCTGAGCCAGAAGGAGTACAGCGACATCATCAACACGCAGGAGATGTACAATGACGACCTCATTCACTTCTCCAACTCTGAAAACTGCAAAGAGGTCAGTCTATATAAAGTGTGCACTGCAGGCTTCTATCTGCAGATGTTATTTTTATTTTCGTTGCAGGAAATAAACACAGTGAGACTTCACATGTGTGACACAAATCAAACTCAGGCTGCAGGCCCATTAGAGAAGCACACAAGTATACAGTAACTAATGAGACTGATTAAGAGGCAGATGATGGAGTAAAATCTACTCAGAGCAACTCTAACATTTTTTTTTCCCCCTGTAAAATTTCTTCTGTACATTATGCCCTGAAAACATTGCTGGAGGTTTTAAGAGAATTAGAAACTGTGAAACAGTTTCTGCTGTATGAGCAGAGAGCACCACACAGCTGCGATATTAGAGGCACATGAGTAATTTGTAGTGATGGGGAAACTGGGCTTTCATGAAGCACTTAAGCTTCCTAACCAACTGTGTTGTGGGTAAATTCATTTCTCGAGGCTCCATGTGTACGCAAGCAGCAGGAAAATGTATTCAGCATTGAGATGTGCAAAGCTTGTGAACTAAAATTATGCTGTAATGAATTACTATAAATACATTTCTTTAGTAATCTGTTACTGTGTGTGTGCCTGACATAAACACATGTTCAACCTAAACAATGCAACTTAAGAAAACGTCTTCATCAGTTTGACAACACATGAGCTGCAGTTCTTCAGTATCAGACCCATAATGCAAAACTCAAAAACTCTAGATTAAAATTAATAAAATCATTAAAAGGAAAAGCAGCAAATCCTCACATGACCTCCAACATTACCTGAATAGATGCCATTCATTTTCTGTGAATCAGTGAGTCGATTAATCAGCTAATCATCTCAGCTTTACTTGTATTTATTTTAAGGTTCTGTGGTTTAATCTATAATAAAACATTATATTTTATAAGGTCTTTATATCATCATACATGTTGTAAAGTAACTAAAAAGTAAAATGTTTCTTTCATAGTATTTAGAAGCGTATGAACACTTAATAAATGGTTTTGGAATGAAAATACAGTAAAACACAGTTGTAATAATATGAAATATGTCTTCATGGGAGAAGTTATAGAACAACTGACAAATACTGTATTATAGTGTTGTATTCTAACTACATTATAATGTGTTCTAAACCATTTATGAAATGCTGATATCCTTATAAATGCCAAACAAGGTCTTAAAGTGAAGTGTTGTCTAATGTCTAATGATACCATGATATTTTCCAGCCGTACTCTCTGAGCCGCAGGGTTTCTGTTACACCACAGATTTCTCCTCTGATCCGTGGCAGCGAGCTAGAAAAAGTAAAATTAGGTATCAAAAAGGAAGCGTACTGTTCTAGGAGAAAACGAGTTCTCTACGCACTCTCCAGCAATTTGTCGCTGAATCAGGTCCTTCTCAGCACAGCAAATACCTGAGGGAACAGAGAGTGAGGCACTCCGACGCAGACAGACTAATGCTTCTGACTCTATTGTGTCCTTCATCAGAGTAAAAAAAAAGATGTTTTAAAAACCTCAGATGACAGAGTCTGTGTCTTGTTTGTTCTTGCTCCACAGCTGCAGCTAGAGAAGAGCAAAGGGGAGATCCTGGGTGTGGTGATTGTGGAGTCCGGCTGGGGCTCCATCCTGCCCACAGTTATCTTAGCCAACATGATGAACGGCGGGCCAGCGGCTCGCTCTGGCAAGCTCAGCATCGGAGACCAGATCATGTCCATCAACAACACCAGCCTCGTGGGGCTGCCGCTCGCCACCTGTCAGGGAATCATTAAGGTACAGACGCACTGAGGCAGCTGAAGCGATGAGACACATCAGAATTTGAACTTGTTTTAAATATTAAACCACATCGTTTGTGTGGTGATGTGTGTTAAAGGGCTTAAAGAACCAGGTCCAGGTGAAGATGAACATTGTCAGCTGCCCTCCTGTTACCACCGTCCTCATCAAGAGACCAGATCTTAAATATCAGCTGGGCTTCAGCGTCCAGAATGGCATCGTAAGTTGAATTCAACCACGAGCACGTAGATGTGTTACTCTGATATTAGTACACAGAAACAGAATATTGCTGTTCAGTACAGTATATATTTTGTATTGGTACCGTCCTGCATGTGTGTGTTTCACCTTCCTGTCTCAGTAAAGATTAATGTGCTCATTATTTTATTTCCTCTGCACTGGAAACACTGAAGAAACACTGTGTCAGTGCTGTGATAAATTGCTGTTTTGACTCAGACAATATTTACACATCTAATAAAATGTGCCAGTAGTTTTTCTTTGAACTTGATAATGTAAATTATCTCTACCGGCCTCACAGATGACTTCGGTAACTCTGACTCTGTGCTCTTGACTCCGTCAGATATGCAGCCTGATGAGAGGAGGTATTGCCGAGCGAGGTGGGGTCCGTGTGGGTCACAGGATCATCGAGATCAACGGGCAGAGCGTGGTGGCCACAGCACACGAGAAGATCGTCCAGGCCCTCTCGAACTCTGTTGGCGAGGTTAAACTGACACATGTACACTCACAAAGGAAACAAAGACACACAAAATGAGCAGCAAATATCTGCGATTTTTATCATCGCTGCTATTTCGTAATGATCAGAAAATTGCTAAAAGTCAGTTACTAAAAGAAGCAGACTGATGCTTTGAGCTTCAAAGACGTTAGAATTATGGGAAATGTAGGATCCGGCCTGTTTGGACGCAGTAGTCAGGACATCTGTCTGTGCTGCTGCGATTTTATTTTGACGATTCTTTTTGCTCAGTCACTCCTCGCTACACAGGGAGCTCCAGTAGGGGACTATTTATTCAATCAATCAAACTTTATTTGTGTAGCACCTTTCGTACAGGTTAGTGCAGTTCAAAGTGCTTCACAGTCGACTGATAAGTCAGCTGATAATAAGACAGAACAAATACAAAGCTGAACATTAAAAACAGTCAAATATCATTTTAAAACTGGTTTAGATAAATGATAGTAAAGAGATAAGCAGATAAATAAAATGAAGAAGCAGAAATAAAATAAAAATAAGTGAAGATAAAATAAATAAAGGATAAAGATAGAATAAAAAGAGTCAAGTATGTCATGTCTATGAACCATACTTAATCAAAAGCCACATTGTGTCACATGGCAAAATTGAAAAATACTTAAATTATAAATAACATTCTAACTAGACATTCAGACAACACGGCATTAAAACACACTGTTATATAGTGATATTAAACACAACATAAATAAAAGTTACATTTGGAAAGGACCCGCTGTAACTCCTGCTTTGGATTTCACACACACACACACAGAGAGTCCAGTTTTCTGTTTTAAGTAAATGTAGCAGTTTGTGTCAAACAGTTAGCTGCTTTTATGATAGTTATGACACAACAACACTCCCCTCATGCGTAGCCTCGTGCGAGCGGCTTTTGGACCCAAGAAACATAAAGTGTTAAATTAAGCTCGCTGGTACTCACCTCTTGAGTCTGCGTTGGACTTTGATCCTCTGGGTGGAGATAGACAGATCGACCTCGGTGAGGTTTGAGCATCTCGTCTGCACTCTGAAGAAACATAAAAAGCAAGAGCTGGTCACGTCGTCTCCTTTGGCTTTTGATCGTTCAAGGTCTTTTGTACCAAAACTTGACTGTTCGTGGTGACACAGTTATGCACGACTGTCTGAAGGTGTTAGATGTTGGGAAGTCTCCAGTTTGAACATCCAAAACGCGGCCGTAGTTTAGTTTAGGGTCCTTGATGCTTGTTAGATGGACAGGCTGTTGAGTCTAAGGTGGGTGGAAAAAGGCAGAAAAAGGAAGCATTTGGCAGTGGAAGTTGGTTACATTAACTGTCCTGGCAGGAGGATGACTGGCACGGTAAAGAAACGGCTTAAAATGTAAACCCTCACCAGCTGGCTGTTACACCAGTGAGGAGCAATGCTACTTCAGCACAGAACAAGCCTGCACATTTCCTCTAATGCTGTGTGCTGCAGAGTAATAAAATTATATTCTGTTTACTTTAATTACAATTGCCTGATGCATTTAAAATAGGGCAGTAGTGCTAAAATAAATAAAAATATATAAATAGCTGTAATTGAATATTTCATGTAACAAATAGTGAACAGTTTATTTAAGACTGGGGCATATTGTTCATTTGTGGCTCAATTTTTATTTTATCCCTACCAAGAGTCTGAAAATGCACAGAAACAAAAGGAAACATGAGAAAAAGATGTGATCAGGTGATGCACAAGTTTCCATTACACCTTAAGCGAGGAATTTGTAGTTTTGAATCGCTCATGAGCATATGGGCTGTGGCTAAATCGTGAACACTGGTGACTGCAGCCCATACTCTAGAAGTGAACCAACTTCCTTCCTGAGTGTCAGAAAAGTCTGCTGCATGATATTAAAACCTAAGCGTTGTCATGTCAAGATTCGACAGGAATGATAACAAAACAACGAAATGAGACCAGGAAGATGAGCCTGCGACAAATAATTTCTCCTAACAGTGTTGAACTGTTATATGATTTTCTCCATAGTTATTAATAAGATTAAATCATTCAGTCAGAGCAGAGGTGGTTCTACAGATGATCTCTCTCTTCACTGTTTATCAGGATCATCTGGTGAAAAGATGCACGATATGGTGAAATTAGAATGAACTTTATCTGGTGTAAACTGTGCTAATCACAAAATTAGGCGTGCTGATTACAATCTCACTAATACACAATTTAACTTACTTGAGGTAACAGCGATATACGTACAGCGTATGAAAAAACTACTTGAAAATAGTGTTTGCAAACACAAATTAGAGTTACAGCTGTTGACATGAGCCAGGTTCAGTGATGTTTCTTTCTAAGAATTAAGTTGTGTGCTTTGGCCCGAGAAAAGGTATTATATTCAGTGTTTTTTCTGTCAGCAACCTAAACTAGACAAAGCACTGCCATTTCTGTAATCATTTCCAGTTATCTTGGTACATTCATGATGTGAGAAACTGTGCCAACACTTTACTAGCTCAAAAACCTCCATCTCGCCGCAAATCCTCAGCTTCTGATTCTTTGTGAAGAAGAAACTTAAATTATCATAAAATGTTATTAATAGTACTTGTATCATTTAAATTACCGAAAATCATCTCTGCACTCCAGTCGAAGGCAAAAAAGCAGGAATCAATTGCATCAGGACACAACTTACGCATCAGAGCCTGGGTAAGTGGTGTGTTAATACAATACCCAAATGTTTTATACTTAAAATGTGTCATTACATCCTTAAACAAACATTTCTGCTCTCATGAAACAATTATACACAGTAATAATGACACAGTATGAAGAGAAAATAATCGAGGGCTGGGCTGAGTCCAGCTGACATCTTCAACTTCACCTTGTGGTCACAGTGGTTGCGTATAAAAACACATCAATGTGTTGTTGGTAAATTTAGTTCCAGCAGTTCCTCGGTCTTACAACAACACAACAGTTCCAGTATAAAAGTTCCTTTAACATTTTATGATGTACTGGATTTAAAATCTGCCCGTCCAGTTTTGCTGGCGGAGCTTGTAATCTCGGCGTGACCACAGTTTATAAGCGTCTTCTGCCTTTAGACTGTAAAGGCGGTCACTGCCAAAATGCATAGCTGTCGCTTAAGTCCCTGACAAGATTTGTTCTGGAAGCTTAATGAATGAGAAATGTCTTGAAGACACAGGTGGGAGAGGATACACAGACACAGACGGGCACAGATGAAATGAAAAAGAAAAAGGTGAGCGTGGAGGAAAGTGGCTCAAGGGTCTTCCACTTTTATACTGTTTATTACACCGCCTTGATTTCAACAACTTCTGTACCCTCTGGCAGGCAGGCAGGCAGGCAGGCAGGCGTTGGGGCAGGACAAAGGTCATGTCAAGGAGCGAAGAAGAACGGAGGAAGGAGGAGGAGGAAGGTAAATAAAAGAAGGTAAGACAGTGAAGCCTCAAACCAAGCGGCGGGTGTGCCGCTGCTCTCAGAAACAGAGAGAGAGACAGAGAGAGTGAGGCGAGAGAGAGAGAAGAAAGAGAGAGAGAGGTGGTGAAGTGTAACTGAATAATCACGTGTGTGTGTGTTTGTGGAGATAAGCGTTTTTAGCCGTGTTGATTATCGAATACAATCAAAACAACAATTACAGAGGTAATAATTGCTTTTCTCTTTTAAACACAGCAAATCAAAAGCGTGCAGACACACGAATTGACGGTTCCTGCATTCTGACGTCTATATAAAGCTCAATTAAAAGGGTCTGGAGGTTTTTGTTTATTTCTTCTATATTTATTTCCTCAGTTTAACGTTTAAAGTGTCAGTTTTGCAGTCAAACATTTATCCAAAAGACAGACAGATGATCGGCTCCCATTTCTAAAAGCGTTACAGCTGACAAGACAACAAAGTCAATAATTCAGGTTGTGTGTATGGGCGCAGCTTCTACCACCTTCGCTGCTCATGTCACAGTCTAAACACTATTGCAGGACAGAAAACAATCGACAACCTCTCACAGAGCGGGGAGGATGAAGCCCGAGCAAGGATTTAAACTGTGTATTAGCCGGGGTTTGTTGTCTGGGCTGCATCAGAAAAATTACAAGGTCGAGCAGGTCACTTCTTGGCTTAGATCAAAATAAGGCAGCTCATGTGTTTTGATTAGCTCATCAGGAATTCTGCTTTTGGCCCTACAGTTGTTGGACTCAGATAAGTAATCTTTTGGGTACTCTTAACGCTGTAATCTTTTTCAAAATCAGCCCTTCAGTGTCGGGTTCAAGCTGAGCTGCCCCCATCTCCATCTGCCATCGACCAGAGGAAATTGTCTTGACCCTCATTACATTTCCGGGCGTGAGACGCTGGATGTTTGAGCCGCTCTGCAGAGCTGTAACTGCTAAGATTGGCATTAGTGGAGAAAAAGAGCAAGTAAACAGCCCAAAGGAAAGAGTCTTTTTCGGGTTTTCATTTTGTAAAGTTTCCTCCTCCGTGATCAGCTCTCACATAAGACAGACAATCTGAGGCTTTCAGTGGCGTCTGCTGCTCGGCTAGAGAGGAGCTGGGCAGGGAGGTGGGGGGTAGACAGCAGGGAAAGACTGGGTGGTGGTGGTGGTGGTGGGGAGAGTGAAGCTATAAATATTACATCAAACAGAGAGAGCATCATGCAAAGATCTGCATAAATAACCTATGCAGCGCTACAATTTACCTGGCACACTTATTTCTGCTCCGTTCAGCGCGACAGCGTCTTAGTGCCTTCCTGTGCTTGTACATATACCGACTACCGTCTGGATGCGGGTTGGTCTGGGCATGTAAACAAGTATGTCCCTGATCTACACTGAAATTAATATGATTTGGTCGGGTCTGTGTGCGTCGACTGTGTCCATTTAAATGTCAAAGATTAAATATGGTTGCTGCACAGTTATTAATTTGTCCACGAGGGGCGAATCAAAGGAGATAATGGGCGACTTCATGTTCCAGTGGACTTGTTTCCAGGCAGGGTGGAACTATAAAGGTGAAAACTGTTGCCGTTTCATCCTGACAAGACTTTTTTTTTTTTGCAGGAGCGATCATCATCGTCGTTGTGGTGAAAAAGGGCTTTTGGCTGAAACTACGAGGGCCAGAAGACTTTTAAGACCCTGATCTTTGTTTCAAGTGTCCTTTGATTGGGCTGTGACCTTTAAGAGTGGAGTTATACGCAGATCTGGAGTTGATCTTAAACTACAAAATGTGATTCCACTTGTCTCCGTCATCAATGGTGGATTACAAAACTTCGCCGCAGACTTAAAGTAGCGCTGATGCCACATTCATGGTTACTTCTTTGGTATGAGAGTGGAAAGGCTTATGTCTGAGCCTATAGGAAAAGGAAAGTACCAAAGCGTTGGCACTGAATAGCACATACCCTTTAATCAGATATATATTTGCCATTAGTTATATTTATCCAGTATTTAATTTGGGAAATGTGCTTGACAACATGTAACATTTGAAAGTTTGATTTCTTTGTTGAAAAAGCGAGCATCATTTTGTGTCTGTACAAAAACTCTGGTGTTATAGCTGGGGTATTTTGCCTGCTCAACTGTATCCCATCATATTCCAACAGATTTGCATGATTATATAAATACTTGCAGGCATAAGTAGCGATTTCTAGCCCTCTTCAGCCACAATTTGATATACATTTCAGACTCATTTTGCATAGGGACCATAACCCTCGATCCTAAGTACAGTGGGACAAATTATGCTACGCTGAGCATGTGAAATTAAGGATAAGGCTGAGTAGTGGGACTAGTGAAGGATGAGGCGGGGTTTTATCATCGGGTCTGTCCCTTAATTAGAGGATCAAACTACATGTTTATCCACTACAAACATAAGCGGGGTAGAACAAGAGACTATGCAACCAAAACAGATCTCTTACCTGAGCACAGAGGTGAGTTCATTGGAACTGGCTGCCTTTTACTTTCCTCTGATCATGAAAGCTGACCTAATATCTCAAACATCGGCGTCTCTGTCTCTCTTTCTACTCATTTAACTCTGGCGTATCCCACTGGACAGCTATACTCACACATATCAATCTCATCAGTGACAAATCTCATTACAGTGTAAGTCTCTAAAGTAGGCGACTACTGGGAGATTATTCAATATTTAGGAATACGAGCCAAACATGTTCACATGAGAGGAGATAAAAAAGAGACTGGAGTCGGGGCAGTAACTGTGCACCAAAACTTATCAAGCGCTGCATTAACTCATCATCCCGAAACAACGTTCTTTGATCACACCAGATCTCCTGGTCTCGGACTCTGGGACTACAAAACACCAACTTTTCTAGAAAAGTTGAAACTCTCTTCTGATGGAAGGAAAGTTGGACTTGAGTACTTTGGACAGTGATGAACAAAGCAGTGACCTCATCAAAAACAACATGGGCGAGCTCCTCCACGCTGCACTGGTACCATCCACAGTATTTCTCGGGAACTGCACTGGGAACATCATCACAACATTGTTAGAGAACAGCGGGGAGCGAGTATCAGCAAGGGAAATATAAGGTTCAGATGCCAACGGTCAATCATCTGACTGTGTCAAACACATGCCCTGCGGCCCAATCTGGCCATGTTCTTACACTGCCCTAAAGTACTCATGCCTAATATATGAGTATAATGCTTTGCTGCAAGAACCAACAAGCTCTGTTCATATAAATTTTATTAAGACAATCTGGACCTGGTTAAAATACTTCACAACTATTAATGATAAAAACATTAAAACAATGTGCTGAAGTGTGGGTTTCACTTGTGTGCTTGAGTTTTGTAATAAAACTGTTTTCCCCTTCCAGATGGAGTGTGTTGGTAATGTGAAATGTATTCAGATACTGTATGACAAATAGGATCAAACATGCAGTATCAGCCACAGAAAACTACTGGACATGTTTCCTGTAGGTCTGTATATTCTGCCGCAGCCTTAAACAACAACAAGGTGACTGTGGCATTATGCTCTGGGGACCAGGAGAGACAACTGCGTCATATAAAATGCTCTTTCATAGTGGGACAGCAAACCAACAGCACTGATCGGAGGCTGTCTCCTGGGGTGTGAACAAATACATCTAACAGCACCTCAGGGGTCTGGAATAAGTTCGGGAACAGGCTCTCATGCAGCTGTCTCATCGCGGGAACCTTCTTTAAGTATTCAAGTACCAGGATCTAATTTAGTTCCCAGCTCCCAAAACATCCCAACTCTAGTCCTAGTACTTTAAGATGACTCAGGAACTACAGACTGTGTCACTGTGTCGATGACAGATCAACACAAAGATCAGGAAGCTACAACATGTGTACACCATTCATTTGCACAGTAAAGAGACCATTAGTTACCAGTAGTAGCAATATTAGGAGGAGATGTTTTAGCATTAGTGTTTGATAATATCCATTATAATGGTTGACTTTAACTTTTTCCTCAAATGTAAGTCATGCAGAAGTCTAGCAGGAAAATACTGTTTTTCACTCCATTATCTGATTTTCCTAATATTCACAGCTCTTCAGACTTAATTAGGACTGCACAAATGGACCAGTAGGACCGAATAGTTCCAGGAATTAAGGGACCAGAGGAAAAACACTCTGAGACTCAGAGAGTCCCTGATTGCATTTCTACCTAGTCTGAAGGGCTGTGAAAGATTAGGCAAATTAGACCAGTGACAAATTAGAAAACTACAGCGCTGTCTGACACAGAGACAGAGTCGCCCTGTGGTGCTTTGATGTTTGAGTTTGATGCAATAAATTAATAAAAAGGAGACTGAAAACTCCACAAGACTGTCTCCACACAGACGATCTGCTGACTGTTTCATTGTTTTTTTGCAAAAGAACAGAGTTTTATTTTTCTTGTTGACACTCTTTGTTCTCTCATCTCCGCTCTCTCTCGTTCTCTCGCAATCATTCACTAGCTCTCTCAACCCGTGGCTCTCTCTCTTGTTCGACTGCTGCGCTCTCTTTTTGTTTTTAATGTTAATAAACAACAGGAAATGTCAATAGTTGCACCCATTACTTCCTTATTTTGCAAATAAAGCTGTTCATAAGTGGAAGCAGCTGCTGTATCTGTGTTTGACCAGTGACTAACACTGAGCCCTGCAGACTCCATCCTGACAGTGCCTGAAAGACTAGAAAATATTACCCCTGCACCAGGGACTCTTTTTCACCTGAAACAACTATAAAGGAGCTAAATTTAGTCTCTGGTTCCACCAGGTAAAATTCCTGCTTTCCCTGAAAGGTTATCGGTCTCCTGGGAAAGATTGTGAGGTGGAAATGGCCTTTCTTAGTCCCTGAGATTAGTTCCTAGGACCTTTTGGTCAAAAAAAGCCTCCTACAGATGTGTGCAGCTCCTCCAGGGGAAAACAACAGCATAACAGAAAAAAACATGGCCTGTTGATTAAGGAGAGGTATATTTCTCTGCATGATTCTGACCACTCAATACCTTCAGGACAGAAACGCAGCTCAGACTGTGTGTGCTTGCATGTTCCGAGTCAGTGCGGGTGGATGTGAGTGGGTGTGTTTTTTGTTGTTGTTTTTTTTGAGTACCTTGACCCTGCTGACAGCTTCCTGGGCCTGCATCATGCGTATGTTCTTGGAGGGGTTCCTCTCAGACAGCAGCTGAGTGGAGCCCAGGTAGTTAGCAGCAAAGATAATTCCATCAATCAGGTCTTCTGGCTCGCAGGGTCCTGGGACTGGGCCAGGGGAGGAGAGGCAGAGGCAGAGAAGATGATGATTAACAAAGAGACACAGGGAAGGACAGAGAATGGTTAGACTGAAAGGGTCGGGTGTGCGGAGGAGAGGGTATTGTAATCACTGCAGTCAACGGTGCTGTTGTTGCTGCTCTAGAGATGGAGAGACAGTGATAACAGGCTGGGTGGGACTGAGCACCGAGATGGCCAGTGGCTGTGAGCTAATGGAGGTGCAGTGCTGGTGGGAGGCTGGGCTGAGATTAATCTGCATCTGTGATATGTAGATGTGGACTCTCAGACACCCACTCAGGGACACAATGTGCTGTCATGATCTGAAGGAGCAGACAGGCAGCTAAGCCCCTCACACATTATTAGGCCTAGCATCTGCCCAGAGGCAGGGAATGAGCACTGGAAGAGTTATATCAGGCCTGTGATGTGACAGACTGAAGGTAAACCAATACTTGGAATCGCTCCATGCAATTACGACATTTTGATTTCATCACCAAACAGGTGCGCAGACAGATTAACTTACCATCGACGAAGCTGGGGAACGACGCGACCTTCTTTGTTGGCTGGAAGACAAAAACGGGATAAATTGTTGTGGATGGGTTTACAGTGAATTAAACATGTCTCTGCAGCCTCGAATAAACCAATCAAAACCTTTAATTTTCACGGTTTGTGAAATGTTGTTGGACTAGGAACTGCTGCTTTTCTTACTGTACAATGCTGTAGTCAAACAGTAATTACCCTTATTTTTCATCTTAAAGAGCTGGTTTAGATTTAGCCTTGACTGATTCATCCGTCTGAATTTATGAAATGAAGCACAGGGAAGCCGATTTACTTCAAGAAAACATGGATGAAGAGAGAAACTGCAAGGTAAAGGCATCCTGTCCAACCACACTCTGAGAAAGAACAGGTTGCATTTCATTGTGTTTTAATTCTGTGATTACAAAACAGTGTGATTCATCTGTGACCTTCCACAAATACGTAACTTGACCCTCTCATTCGGCAAGACACGATGCCCTTCTGCTTTTTTGGCTGCCATGACAACAAATCCTGGGTGAACAGTATGTGAGAGCTGATGCTTAAAATTTGGCACGACTTGTTTACGAAGTTGCCTTGATATTACTAACTCTGTTTTGTTTGCATGACCTTATCTCTGCATCACTCCATCTCCATCACATCGATATTGCTTTCAGCAGCAGGTTAAATGTGGTTCTACTTGACTGCAGAGATGCAAAACAACCCACCCTCACCTGGTTTAAAAGATCAATGGAGCAGAATACATTTACAAAATCTAGTCACGTACTTAATCTTGATCCCTGTAGAGAAATTCCCTTTGGTGCTTTTATTTGGAAAAGGCATCATAAATATTCAGACATTTCTATTATTTTCCAGCAGTGCCCTGCCCCGCGTTCAGGCTGTTACATGCATTTACACCTTTGTACTTCTACTGCTGCAGAAAATGGGTACATGCACTTTGCTCAAGGGCACTGCAGAAGTAGGTGCAGAGAAGGAGCAAAGCGTTACGCATCCACTTCACACACTGACATAACTGTGGGAGGAGGAAGAGAGAGGATGTTAAAGAGGGAGGAGGAAACTAGGGACAAGAGACTGTGAAGCGATTCATGAGATTCAAACTCTCTTTCCACTGGATCTGTTGGATCCTCTAAGCTGCTCACTCCACATTCAGAAAGTTTACTCCACCCAAGGACAAAGTGACACGGGTGGAGTCTGTACAGGAAGCATTCGCCGCAGACATCTCAGTGAAAAATGGCTCTCATAAAACAGCGAGCAGACACGCTGCTCAATTACCAGGACGCTATCACGCCGTAAGCAGAGGACATGAGCTGAGGTTGTAATTACACAATTACTCATTTACTCAGGCAGTCACACACACATGTTCACAACACAGGCTCACACACACACACACACACACACACACACACACATACACACACACACACACACACACACACAAACAAAAACCCTCTCAATCTAAAGTGTAAACGACATCACAACAGATCTAAAGAATGATGAAGGAAACGCTGCGACATCTTACCTCCGGTACATTGTTATTCTCCAGGGGAACATTGAGGTCGGAGCGCTGCTGTTTTCTGGGTTGCTCTGCACCATTGCTCACCTGCCAGGTCAACACAGAAGAACAGGTGCGAGCGGATAAGAATCAGAGGAGGATAAAACAGAATAACATTTCCTTTTTGCTTCTGTTGCTTGTTGGAGTGGACTGCAGGGGTTCAGGTTGGAGGAAAGGTCATGTGACTCGCATGCGGATGTTTGTAGTGTAGGTAGGACTGGTATAAACAAGACAAAACCTTCAGACTAATAATAACAAATACTGCTTTCTGCTTATGCTGTGAAGGTAGATTGTATTTATTTGAAGAGTTAACCTACACATGGTTAAGTTTTGTCTTTCACTTGTCCTCAGGCAGCTCTTTCTTTTGTCTCCTCTCTCGTCACATATAAGGACATATACAGCATATAATCACACAGAGGGAGGATTACATTTATCCCCCAGCATATCCATTTTGCAGTCCACAACTGCTCATTAACATTCAATTGAAAATGAAATCCTCCCGCCAATAAAACCTCCTCCTCCTCAGAGCGGCAGTGAAAAAGTGAAATTTGGAGGAGCCAAGCCATGCTGGTGCGCATCTGGAAATGAAATTAATTACCACAAACATGACTTTAGTGGCCTCCTTTTGCAAAAAAGAGAACAAAACGTAAAGTCCTGATCAGTATTCATCATGCTGCCCAACTCGTGTGCAAACAACCATTAAATTAATGAGATTCGAGTTGTTGTTTGGTGGAGTGGAATGCTAAACTGTGATGTTGTACAAAACTACATTCATGTACAGAATCCCAAGTGAATCCAGTCAAACCTCGTCCATGCCTTCATCTGTAATAAATCAGTGATAAAAAAAAAAAGAAGCTACACATAGAACTTAATCATCATCAATAAATCAGCACCACATCAATTTTAATGCATTAACATAATTAACATTCAAAAGACCACGACTGAGAGCACAGGCAGCTTCTACCAACGTGTAAATGTGAACACAACAGGATGAATTTAGCAGCATATTTTGTAATGTGTGCTCTGACTGCGTATCAAATCAACCTCAAGTTAAAACTAAAATTCTGTGACACACACTTCTTGTCTTTGTATTATCTGTCGTCTGTCTGAGAGACGATTATCTTCACTCAAATTTACTGACAATTTATGTCAACAACAGAAAAGGGATAAAATACTTATTTAATCTATAAAGATTTCTGTGGATATAATGCATGTGTACATGTTGTTTTTATCAAAAACAGAATTGTAATTGCGGGTTCCCTCAGGCTTTTATCAGACTGTCAGTGGTCAGACTTCTTAATACAGGCTACTCTAATACAACACAGAATAACACAACGTTACCTACATAAAAAAAGGCTGTGGGCTGGTGTAAATAAACGAGAACTGCATTGCACTGTAAACATCAAACTAGTTGCTTTTAGTGAATCAGCACTTTCTGTCATTTCTGTAAGAAATGTGTTGATGTGATTCCTGTATGGTAGAAAGGAAAATGTCATTACAGCCTCAAACAAACTGGAAGCAAATAAAAAGTTAAACATCTCTCTGATGAGGGATATTCTGGGAAATGAAGTCTGAAAGGCTGCAAAAGCACTTTTGACTCATTGAACATGTGACACATAATTTAAGTGATGTAGCACCATATAAAATAAGATTACAATACTGTCTAATACTTTGATTTCCTCAGTTACATCACACCAACAGACTGTGTGTGTAGATGACCTCCTTCTGTTTTGTAACTCTTCTTTTAACATAATCTTTTGGCTCCACGCTGAGCGACAAAAGCTTTTTCTGAATTCATTGTTGTCCCGGTTCATTCAAGGGTCACGTTGAAGTGGTGTACGGAGAACATTTCATTTGATAACAGAGGACAAAAGGACAGAATCATCTCAGCGAGTCTGGGAGTCATCTGAATCTGCAGTGTACTGTACATTCTTCCAATTTAATCGAGTTACACCGTCTGACCCAGTTCTGTGCTACAAATGCGGAGCGCACAGTGAATGTATGAGCACATGTGCACACTGTGGAGCAGGTGTGTATCAGCAGGCTGCCCACAGGAGACTATCGCTGTTCTCCTTTTACCATCTGACTTTTAGAGGATGGGGGAGCTCAGCGTGCGTTTGAGTCTATCGATGTGAATGCTGCAGTGTGTGTGCATTCATCCAGGTCTGTGAGAGGGAGAGAGATGAGGTGGAGGAGGGAGACATCTCAAGGTAACGTGGGAGGCTCCGGCTATTCTCTGGATGGCAATAAGTAACATGTCACCTGTAACTCATCTCCAGCTCCTCGCCACAAAGCGCTTTTAATCTTTCTCAGTGGCAAAGAGTCTCTGGTACAGAGCATTGAAACAGCCTGAATGTACAGTACATCTTCTGCAAAGGCTCTGAACATATTAACATCGTCGTGTTACTATTGACATGCTCCCCCTATTCATCTCGGGGCCTTGACTTCTGACACTCTGCAGCCCACAGTGGGAAATTTAACTGGACTTATATTCAAGTATGCATTTGCATTACAATGAAACGGCATTAGCTTTAAACTTTAACCTTTTTAGTGTGAATGGAGAAGAATGCTCTTTATTATTGACTGAATTAACCACATCAACTATCAGATCAGCTTTCATATTTTTATATTGTCTTAGTTTGGTGTTATTTGTTGGCCAAACCAACAGGAATGCTGTATTTATACTTATGCTGAGGTGTTATGGTGTAGCACACCACAACACCAAATTTATAAATACATGTACATACATGTTTGGGGCTGTGGTGGCTGTGAACATTGATAGTAAAGACCTCATCAAGAAAAGCATAAAAAAAGGAAGTTCAGTATTCTTCCCCTTTGCGATCTGAAGCCATTTCCATTGCCTTTCCTCTAACAATAAATGAAAGAGTGCAAAAATGATTATGACTTCCTTTCAGACAAAACAAATTTTCCTGCTGTCACTGTACCTCATATGACAAAGTGAATGAAAGAATGTAATCACAATCACTTTGGGGCCTATAATTAAACCACAATGTGGCCTGATAACGCACGACACATCCATTTCGTTTTGTGGTGGTGCTACTAGCAGGTGCTATCAGATGCTTAACTGTAAATGAATTCCAAGCAGGAGACGCCTACGGCAGGTACGCTGTGATAATGTCAAACAACAGCAACGGCTCACCTGCTCCTGTGGCCATCTCTGCCTGTCCTCAGGGGAGCGTGGATGTGCCTTGATGCCCCTCTGAAGGTCGGGGTTGTTGTGGTGCATGGAGGGGAGATTCAGGGACTTGGGCCTGCTGTCGTGGCGGTGGTGAGCTGGTGGGTAAGGGGCTGCGTCAGGCTTGGCGTGAGGGTAGTCACTCGGTGCGGGGTCCTGCGCCAGCTCCTCTGGGCTTTGGTCAGTGCCGCTGCTTAGACTCCCCATGCTCATGCTCATCTTGATCTCGGCGACAATTTGGTCAATGTCCTCCTCCGCCTCCTCACCCGTCTCCCCCTCTACCACCAGCACTTTACGGCCACGGTACGGAGAGACTCGCACTGAGTTCCCATTGTCCTCGGGGGCATAGTAGTCTCCGGTGTAGGCCCTTCCGTGTCTCTCCTCCTCATCGCCTTCCTCGTCTTCTTCCTCATTAGGGCAGTACTCCTCGCTCTCTGCCTCCTCCTCCTCCTCACGGGTGTGCAGGGTGTCTTGCAGGGAGGGCTGGTGCTGGTGGTGGTGGTGGTGATGGTGGTGGTGATGGTCCAGGATCGGCTCTGGTCTTCCGTTGTATATCTGCTCGTCCGGATCTTGCTCCACCACCTCACAGCGGACCTCCCCCTCTCCCTCGCCCCACTCCTCCACCCTGTGCCTCTCTCGTCCCGCCCACTGCTCCTGCCTGACCTGGCCCTCCTCCCTCCACTCCTCCCTCGCTTCCTCATCTTCCTCTCTCCACTCTTCCCTCACCTCTTCTTCCTCTTCTCTCCACTCTTCCCTCGCTGCTCCCTCTCCCTCCTCGTCCTCCACCCATTCCTCCTCTCTCACCTCCCCCTCGCCCTCTCCCTCCTCCACCCATCCTTCCACGGCCTCCTGGCATTCATCGGTGTGGGGTCCGACCGGCTGCATGGTGCCGGTGCAGTCCCCCTGGCTGTGGCTGTGACTGTGGTTGCAGTCTCCCTGGCTGCTGCAATCCATACCCTCCAGGTAGCTGTCGTCCTCTGGGCAGTAGCGGATGTAGTAAGTCACACCTTCGTCCTCCTCTGCCAGTCCTGGAGGGTTAATGATCACAAACAGACATGCGTCTTAATTTCTAGGGCTTCTTTATTTTAAAAAAATGCTGGTTGGTCCATTATAAAATATGTCAACAACTCTGGAACAAATTTCCAGTAAAATTCACAGAAATTCCTGGTCCCCACACAATAAATATGACTTTGGTGATTCCTCTAGTGCCACCATGAGGCTGACATTTGTGTTTTTAATTGAAATGTCTAAATATTTACTGGATGGATTACCATGAAATTACAGCAGAAATATAAATATTATATACATTCATGCTCCCCTGAGGATGAACCAGAATATCTTTTATGATCTCAATTTATCCAAAAGTTTGTTTTTTGACTAAATACCTGCAGAAATGGCTTCATAAACCAAATCTTCATCTTATTCTTTATTTTTGTTTTTTTCTCACGGTGTTGACAGTGTGTGTGAGAGAGAGAGTGTGAGTGTGTATTACCAAGTGTGATACAATGTTGTTTGTGATTTGTCTGCTCGTTTGTTGAATGTTTATGTCGTTAGTTGTCTAATTGTGCGAATGCAGATGTAAATTAGCCTGAGGCTAACTCTGGTACAAAAATTGTACATGGTCACTAACAAATGAATAAAGATAGAAAACTAATAATAATAATGACATTTCCATCAGCCTCATTTAGCAAATGCTAGAATGCTAACACACCAAACTAAGATGGTGAATATGGAAACATTGCACTGGTTGAACACCAGCAGATCAGCATCGTCACTGTGGGCATGTTGGCATGCTGACGGCAGCATCACTTAGAGAGCTGTTTGCACGGCTGCAGACTCTTAGTCATGTTGAAGTGTGAATACCTGAATGACCTTCATTACTTTCATTAATGGTGCAGTCTCTATTTCACCGATACTTTTGAGCTTTTATTTATTTCCTCTGCTTTCCTGTACATGCTTTTACAATTTCTTTCAGTATCAGTGCTGCCAACGTGAAGCTTGTTGGGAATCTAAACAATGAACAGAACTGAGGTCTTTCAATGCTTACAATAATCACACTATATACACTCACCGTCGTCATAGTCTTCCTCGTCATCTGAGGTGTTGTTGATGTAGTCGGAGCTGGAGTCATCGTCCAGGCTGTCGGCTCCACCGTGGAAGTCCGCCTGGTCGTGGTCATCTCGGTCGTGTTCGTGCTCAGGTGTGGAGGGTGTTTCAGGCCGCTGATCTTCCAGTTGTGCATCTGCTTGGCTGCTGTACCGCTTCACTTCAACCTCTGCCTCTGCGTCCACATCTGGACAATTGCGGCCCACGTCTTGAGACTTGGGAGAAGAATATTGTGCCTTACAGGATCTGGGGAGGGGTTTCGGATCATGTGACTCTTTGGGGTAGCGGACTGGGCGTTGCCGAGGGGGGAGGGCTTTCAGGTCGCATGGCTCCGTAGGATGAGGGGTGGGACAGGAGACAGGGCCTGGAGCAGCCATACTGTTTCCTCCACTCGTCCCTGGCCTCTTCCTATGAGCCATGATTGGCTGCTTACAGGCCATGCATTGTTATTGGTATGATCCTGGGAAACAGATAAAAAGACACAGGGGCACAGCTTTAGAGCAACATCATATACAACTGTTCATCCACCCACGCGACTGTAGTGCATTCACGAGAGAGACATACTACATCAGAATTTAATAAGGTAAAATGTTTAAGGCTGAAGCCAGTAAGCTGTAAAGCTTTTACGACAAGGGCAACTCTGTGTTTGTGAGTTTCTGCAGGACAAGAAATTGATACCACCCCTCATCAAAATGGCAAATCTGCACACAGTAGATCCCCTTTATCAAACGCACATACATAAACACAGTCCTCCATTTATCTCTCTTGCTCTTTTTCTACATTTTGCATACAGCTGCAACATATTTTCAGTGCCTCACAAACCAATCTATTCCTGTAATTGATCTCTACAGTCTCTGGTTTACTTTATCTACATTCAGAGCAATGCTTTTCTGCCCACTTAGCACAACTTTGGCTTCAAGTATGCAACAGTGGGTGCAGTATATTGCACAGATTCACCTCTAGAACAATGTACACAAAGTGGAGAGCCTTTCTAAGCAACACTTTTTCACATAAACCTAATGGGACACAAAAAATCAATAGTTAAATCAAGGTCATCTCCACATAGGTGCTGCACATGTGCACTGACACCACTGGGCTTTCAGACAATCAGTCAATCACGACTCTTATTGATTCTTCGGTAGCTTTGTGAGTGAGAATGGTCAACCTGGGAGACAATGAAGACTACTCCTTTTCAAGACCTGGTTAACAAGACAGAGAAATGTCTCTTACTATTGTTAGCCCACAGCCTAATATAAGTGATGAAACTCAAGGAAATAACTTCTTGATGTTATCATCTTCAGCTCAGAAACATTATTAGCTAAACTGTCAAATTCAACTCAAGAATAAATGAAATTTAACAGAAAAACTGGAAGGACGAACAAAAACACAAAGGACAAAATCATCACCAACAAACAAAGAGATTTGCAAGCTGCAGGTTGTGAAAACAAAGAGGAGAAATTAAGAAAAATGTTTTAATAGAAGGCATTAATCAATGTTTCATGAAAGTAAGACTCAGTATTTTTTACTCCTGTCTTTCTGTGGTTGAAGCGTGTAAGTTTTCAGTGTTCTTCTTTTTTTTTTTTTTTGCAGCCATTGTTCAGAAGGTACATGCTACTTTCTGGCAAAGCTCAAGGCATGTCTCCAAAATAAGAGTGGAAAAACAAAACATCAGTACTAGAACTCAGTATTTTTAACTTTAAATGTACCACTTTCTCCCAGAAAAGCTGAATGTAGGGGTATGGGCAACACCACAAGGCCAGTGAAATGAACAAGTTATGTAGCACTGGTTGTAGTTACATTCAAGAGTACACAGACAAATCAAATCAAAATCAAATCAAAAGAGCAGACCCATAAGAGCACATTTCTGGTGGATTTTAACAACTGTCAGTTGTGCCCTCAGTGCCCTGTCATCCATTTTGTCCCCGTCCCCACTCTGTTGTGCCATCCAGTTGCCATGAACAACTGCCCTCAGCGGGATCTTGTTGCTGCTTTCTCCCATTTTACTTCACCATAATTACATTTTCCACCACCAGCGATTACACTGGTTAATTAGCTCTGCACAACCTGGGACAAACACACAGATACAGAGAGGAGCACACACAAACACACACACAGTCAGTTGTTCCTCACTCAGACAAGTGGAGGGACTAAGATCACATGTGCACACAAGAAGTCCATGTCAGCAACATGTACATCTGATGAAGCTATTTGTTCATTATTAAGCTCATAAACAGGTTTTCGCTCTCAACTTTTACCAGTGACTTTAAAATGACCTTCTTAACACCTATGAAACCACGTATTATCTGCATCTCTTACCTGACGTCCTGAGCTGGGATGTGGTAGATATACAATAGCACTGCTCTGCTCTGCTCTAACAACGGCAGCACCATCCTCCCTCCCATTGCTCCTCCCTTCCCCCACCTACTGCTACACAGCACGCAGCTCCCTGACTCCACCCTCCCTCTTCCTCCACATTATATCTCAGCATCCTCCTGTAGAGTCCCGGCCCCGCCTCGTCCAATTCCCCGGAGCTGAGTGCGAGGACTGGTAACTATGGGTAACTGCATCCCCTGGGGACTGATACCCTCTGACCTCCTCTTTGTTGCCTTTCTACATTCACAAGCTGTTTTCTGGTACTGTGGTGTCCGACTGTTGCTGCATTTGTGTTTCACATCATGTTTTTTTATTTTATTTGTTTTTAAACATTTTTCCATAGTGCCGGTGCAACTGCCATGTAAATTTGGAAATCCTCTAAGTCCCTAGCCAGGTGGCTTTTCCCAAATCTGCTGTGTCTGGCATGTATTCCAGATTTGACTGTGTTTATTGAATTTGCATGCATTTGTACAACAGTAATGCCATCAAAATGAGACACACAGGAATCTCCCCCACTTGTTTAGTACCATTAGAACAGATTTAGGCTGCTTTATGACACAAGTACAGACATGCTCATACATTAATTTGTCTGTTTACCAACCGATCCATAACCTCCACTGTAACTGCATGAGCAGTCATTATTACTGATGCTTACTGCTCAACAGAACATCCTTTATTTTACTTGGAAAGTAGATCAAATGAACTGATCTGAGGCTGCAGGGGAAGGGAAGCTAATGCCTTGCTCATGAGCACACTGTCAGAGGGGAACCTACCTTGCAGAATCAATCCTCTACTGCAGGAGTTTCTCCATATTTTTCACCTCAGAATTTTCTATTCTAACTTTACAGTGCCAGTGAAATTATTTTATCAGACATTTACTCAGTTTGTTGAAGATTAATAATATTCACGGTGGCACTGAAAATGTTAACTGGTTTGTTTTGTTCATCTTTCTGCAATGACTACTGACCAGTAATTTACATAACGATTATCACTCAACATCAGTTGACGTGAAGCAACACAGTCTGCCTTTGTCACCTAACCCTGAATTTGGCTTTGACCATGATACATTTCATCTAATTTATCCCAAACTAGACCAAACTGAGTTCAAATTTGTACATAACCTTAAGTCTTTTGGATTGTATCTCATTAACTTTAATTACGAATGAATTCAGAAGTTCTCCGGAGGGTTGTTTTTATATATTTTTTCCATTTCCCCATCCACCCACATGCTATTGACAAGCTGCATAGATTTCTTGGGGCATTTTATTTTTAAATTTTTTTTAGAGCTGGTAGAAACTCAGACTCAACCTCAGGATACAAACCCTACGGTCACCAGGACGGGCCTTCTTCCACAACTTTAGTACAAGATCTCTAATTGCACATGGCCGTAGATGTGAGTTTAAAAGACTGAGTCTGAGTGAGTCTCTCCTGGATGGCTGGCTGTTTCTCTGCTTTCTGCCTAATGTATGCAGGGATATGTCCAGCCCCACGGGAACCTGAATAGAAATGGAGAGGCTAAAGTAGATCAATGATTAGTGCAAAAGAAATCAGAATCAGCTGGCTCACTCTTGTGCTGGCCCACCTGCACACACACACTCACAAAGTATCTGTCTCCCACATAAATGCTCTGAACTGTAGGCACTGATTCAAGTGGTTACCTTCATCACTAAAAAAAGCTTGACACACACCAGCAATACTAATACTACAGTATCCCAATTGTCTGTTCTGAGGTGCAGCTGGGGACCACTTGTGTGGGGTTGTCTCCACGGTCACACCTGCCACAAAATGCTTCAGCTACAGTAAGATAAAGCTTTAAATTACCCTCAGACACTCCCCTTGTTTGCCATGACAGACATGTATTAAAAGTGTGTGTGTGTGTGTGTGTGTGTGTGCCTAAAAGCAGGGCTGAGGAGAGGACAGAGGCGAGAGGAGCCAGTCCGAAAACAGCAGATGGATTCGGTCAGAGTGTGAGCCTCGGGAATACTAATGTCTCTCTGCCTTGAATTCTAAGTTATGACCTCTGCTCACACCAGTGCATTAGACAATCTGAGGACTGATGACGGTGGGACTGAACCGAGAAGACAGAAGAGAATCAGCCAAAGTCAAAACATACCACTTCAAGTCTTCCTTCCCAAATGCAGTAAGAAAGAAATGACTATCTCCATTGATCTCATTTGCAGGGTGTGGGAGAGTAATAATCAAAATCACTGAGGTCTCCAACATTGAGGTGCGTGGAGGGTTGGAAACGTGACACAGGAATGATCAATCTGACGCATTTTAATCATTGAAATTAAATTCCACTGCCTTGTTTTTCGACATGTTTGCTACAGGCCACAAACACGAGGTGAAGAGACGTAAAGGTGGACAAGTGGGAGTGGAGGTAATAGTTTACTGACGAGGTGGAGGTTCTCTCTGGTTTCATCCTGTAAGTACAAAGCAGCTGTAGTTGTTTCAGTGCTAGCTTCCCCACTGGCTTTTGACCCATGAGTGTCTCACTCTGTCTGTGTTTGACTTTTTTAAGATTCATTTACCCTGCAGCTGCTTCTTCTGATCTTTCTACATAAGCAAAATACTTTATACCAGCTCAAACTTTCATTCGGTTTCTCTCGCTCCTTCTGCTTTTTTTTTTTTTTTTTTACCCCTCTTTAATATTTTATTTTTCATCTTTTTTTCTGAGGTCTAGCCAGGTAACAGGTGTCACCAAGACTTTGACATCCAGTTCCTGACATGTGTAACACAAAAAGAGCTGTCTAAACAAAAGATGCCCAAAATAAATCGAGTTTTGTAGCGAGTTTCAACTCAATGTTCAGCTCACAACTTTCCTATTTTGATTCACTCTCACTGCGTTTGCTGTGTGGTAGAGTTAAGAAACTCTTTCAAACATTATCTTCACTCTACACGGCATTCTGTTATAATATTTATTGTATCTTGCAGCTGTTCTGACTGACTGAAGGCAAACTGATTCTACTGATTCTGCTGCTTAGACAGAATCAGGCAGCACTGATCACATCACTTTTTAATGACCTCAGTGTGAAAATGGTAGAGTCTGTCAAGTGATATGAAATAGGTCTTTTGTTTAAAACCTAACAGGCTGAAACAAGCACAGACTACATAATGAATTCTGCATACAATTGAGAGTAAAATATTACTGAGATCACCATTAAAAACTAAAGTGGTAACTGCTAGCACTTAATACATTCTGCTATGTTTCTGCAGCTGCCTATATGTACAGATGTGTCAGTCTAAATCATTACATTATACGTTTTCATGCCGTGCTATTGGAGTTAAATCTCACGGCTGCTTGTGGCTCAGTTTTCACTATGAAAAGGGAAAAATATAAAGTTAAAAGCAGACAAACAGGGATGGAACATGGAGGAGTTTCCAGAGAGAGAGAGAGAGAGAGTGTGAGAATGCAGGGAAAGAATCTTCTCTATTTCATTTCTTTTAAAAATGAATACCTGGCTACCTGCTGCTACGGAGGAAATTGCTGTTTCAATTGAAGTGTGCTTTCTGCTTTGTGCTCTCTCACTCTCTATCTCTTGCAAAAATAGAGAACACACACACACTTGCATAGAAAAATATGTACAAAACGTACAATTTTTGCCTTTAAAAAACTGATAACGCACACAAATACCTGCAGATATACATATCTCTTCCAGATGCTCCTGTTCTTCTGCAGTCTGCAGTCTGCAGGAAGTGTAGAACAGATTTACCAAATCTTTCTGGCTGACACAAATTCATATTAGACGTCACTGGGATGCTACTGGGTTATGGTGTAAGACACTAAGCATAAGTTCTTTAAGGGCTTTGGGAGGTGTTCAGCATCACTGTCATTTTGCTTCTCACCAAAGGCATGCTGGGAAAGATAATCTGTAGCCCCTCATAACTATGACAAAATGATGATGGTGGTTTCCCTTTAAGTTTATACTTTCACTCTTGTATTTGCTGTGTCCTTAGGGGCCACCGTACACAAGACATTCTTACATCGCTTGGATTAAATTGTCAATCGAGGCTGACAGATCTGGGATGAACTGCTATTGAAATTAGACAGTGTCTTAACTCAGCGGCTGAAATGGTGAACAGTGTATACAGCAGTATTAAGAGACAGAGAAACAGAACTGTCTGCAATATATTCCTCAGATGTCCCTGAAATCAATTTGCAATTTGATGCATTTGCATTAAGTGCCAATAAATATGAACTGACCAGTATAGGACCTGCGAAAAGAAATGACAACGTGTTAATTAGTCTTTGTGATCAATGATTTATTTACTGTATTCACAGGACTCTTAATTTGAAGTAGAGGTCTACTGTGTCAGCCAATTATGAAAAATGTAAGGCCCTTCACTCTTTTGGTGAAGCATTATTCTGACAAATAAAGCCAAACTGGGAAAGAAGCAATCCTTGGTCCTTTTAACTGGGATGTCCCCAATTATTCACTGCACCCGTTTCCTAATGTACCGTGTTGATGAAGCATCCATGAGGAACTGAGGAGCACATCCAAGCACAATGAGGAGAATCTGCATGTAACAAATTCTACGGCCCATTAAATATTCACCGCTGCCAATCATCTGTCATCTTTATTAGGGTCAGCTCTGATCACATGATCTCGTAAACACTAAACAGTAACACTAATTCAACTACCCTTACAACACTTCCACGTCATTAAACATGGAGTATGCTGATAAATTGTGTAATAACCTGACCGTGCTGAGTTATGCGGCTTGTAAATAAAGAATAAGAGCACTATCAGAGAGAGAGACAGAGCGAGAAAATGAGTTTCCTCTCAGCTGTCTCATTGAGATTCAGCGTTTGTTCTCCTTACAGCCTCCCACTCACTTCAGGACGACAACAAGAGAGCGACGCGGGAGACAGGAAGAGAGGGAAAGCAGAGGCTTGGTGAGCAGCACGAATGGCACAGGACCACAGGACGCAACGCTCCCCCCACTCCTGCACCCGCCATTCCGCCTGCCAATGTCCATCTCGCCACTTCAAGCACAACACCACAGACACACCCTCCTCCTTCACCCTTGACTGTTACCATGGCAACTCTTTGTTTTCCAGTGCAGCCTCTCAGAGGAGGTCTGTCTCAGCCAATCATCAAATAAACCCTTCTACAGAGCAAACACACACATGCACACATTATTCAAACAATGCTACTGTTTCAGCAGTTTTGGGAACACAGGAAACAGCATCACTTTCGGTATAAAGCAAATTTGCTCCGGCACAACAAATGACGGCAGACTGACTCCGCCAGACGGACACTTTTCTTTTTGGGAGGCTCAGCATCATTGGATCTTTTTTTTTTTTTTTTTTAGCTTTAGGAACACAAGCAACAAGCCTCCATACAGATTCACAGTGATGTAAAACAGCATCCGCGACAAGACTAAAGAGGAGACCCTCCCCAGAGCTCGATAAAACTAAAGCTAATATGGACATTAAAGTAGTAAACAGAGAAATGTGTATCCACGTTGTTTCTTTTGCTTTGTTGATGTTTGTTTTTCCAGCAATGTTCAGTCCACCAACTATATTAACTGTGGTTAATGACGATTCCTCTGGCACCATCATCTGGGTAACATCTTAATTGGTCAGATACTCTGGTTTATGAACAAATACCTGCAGAATTAAAGACACTCCCATCAGGCTCAGCTGTACTTTGTGTTTAATGCTAATTAGCAAATGCTAGCATGCTAACACACGTCATTATGAGCATGTTATCATGTTGCAGCCGTACAGAGCCGCCAGACCTCAACTTTCCTATTGGTTCAGGACGAGGAACTCAGTGCTGCTGGTTTGCTGAGGTGCACTGAGGTTATATATTGGACAAGTTTGGTATCTTGGTGATTCACCCTGAACCCCAGAGGGAGGTGAGGCGCAGTAGTAGCCTTTACTGAGGGCCTTTTTATACTTTCTGTTTCATCCACAGTCCCTGGTCAGTAACTGAGGAGATGATGCCCACAGTCAAGCCACAAACACGCACAGAAGGCATTCTGTTTAAATTTTACAAGCAATACAGGTGAAAGTTATACGGCAAGATGAACTGCAGATGGTCATCGTCTGGATCATTGCAATGGGAAATAAAATCATGCACTGCTGAAAACATAATGACTGTAGGATCTTCAACAGGCCCAAAAATATGAATTCAACTTGAAAAGAGTCATCATTTGCTCTTGGCTGGATATTTGAGCTGCTGAATTCATACATGAAAGTCTGTATGTCCCAGGGGGATTCCCAAACTGTCAGTGTGTCATGACGAGTGTGTTTAAAGGGGATTAAAATGATGAATGCGATTGGATAGGATTGTCACACCCACCTGTAATGTACTGTGATAATATATTCGTTATGATTGCACCTCATATTAAAGCGTGTTACAGATGCAACATGCAAGTTTAACAAACAAAAATACCAGGAGTAGGTTTGACACACCAACGTAAAGAAACATATCAGCTGAATAAAGAGAAGCAGGAGAACAATCCTTAGTTTGCTTTTTTAAAACTTGTTGCACATGACTGCTAGATACAACCAGCACAGGCGATCACCCAGGTTAACTCACAGTGCGATCACATGCTTCAGTCTGTGGGCTCTGAGGCTGGCCAGGTGGCCCGTGGGGCTAGGCCGGCCTACATTTTAAGAGGGAACATGAAACACTCTTTAAAGTTTGCCTGGCGACAAGCCCAGCTTGTAGAGAGCTAAACACAGCTAAATGTCCCCAGAGGGAGACAGATACTGGGGCGATTTCACAGGGTTTAATTGAAGCCGTCAACTGGGTTTGGTTACTGATGAGGGGGAATGAGTGAGAGCCAGACAGATAAAAAATATGAAGTTATTTTAACATATAAAATTACAAATGTGGGGGAAAGCAGTAAAAGCTGCCTCGATATGGTACCGCCACCACTGCACACATCATCAACACATTTTTGTTTTGGATGAAATAAGAAATCCTCTCACACTGTTCTCTCCCAGCCAGGCTGAAATCTGACAGCAAAATAAATTGATATAAAGGAGGGGAGATAGTAAAGATTATGAAGATGCTGCTAATTAAAACCTATGGTTGTTTGTTCTGTCTGCTGATAACATGTGGAATGAGAACACGCAGAACCAAAAAATTATTTTGTTTAAAAGGGGATTAGTCATTTGTGTGTGCGTGTGTGTGTAAGACAGAGTCCAGGTCCAGATAAAAACAGTACAAAAATCTCAGGAAATCAGAAGTGAGATAGAAAAGTTACCTGAAAAGAAAAAGTATCTTTCAGCATTTCTGGTGTTTTGATCAAACTTAAACGGATATAGATACTTTCTTCTTTACTGTAGGAGGTCTTACTTACACTTTCAAAAACTGATTTACATTTCATTTGTTACTGGCAGAAATTGCAGACTTACTACTGTGATGGTCAAGTCATGAGCTCAGGATCTTACAGGCTCTTGTACTGTTGGCAGTGTGAGCTACAGGTCTGATAACTTCATGTTTTCTGCAGTGAAACAAACACAATCAATAATCTTGCTTTTGCCACCTCTGCTGATCAACTGTTTTTTTAAGTACATCACCAAATGAATGATAACATGGATTTTGACAAACATATCACCTTTTTAAAATCAAATAATTGAGGTCTTTGGCTTGTTTTGAGGAGTAAAAATAAATCAGTGTCAGTCTGAACATGGAAGAAGTCAGTAATTTTGTCAAAATGCAGTCAGTGGTGATTTTTCTATCATATGACAAGTGTATATTAAATAAATAATATTATATATATTCATATTTTATGACCCTCTGGGCTTATTAGACTAATAATGAAACCGTTTAACTCTCCAGAATAGAAATTATACCACTGACATAATTTTGGCACTTCTATATCCAGGCTTTTGTTTTAAGTATTAATAGGATTTTGTGGTTTCCATTTAGCATTAGTTCCAACCCTTGAATGAGTAAAACACAAAGAAATACCACAGGAGGAACAGTGGTTATTTTATATTGCATGGACTGTGGCAAACAGCCAGCAGATTGGACAATGCCGGTCTGCCACACTGACCTGTCATTCCTCCTGTATTGTCGCTCACAGTCTGGAGAGATGAAGGTGGGAATTGCTCCCCCAGATGACACAATGGTCCACCTGATGCCTCAGTTAGAGGTCTTTCAAAGTCCTGCTTCTTACTGACCCCTCTCCAGACAGCGCTCTCTCCTCAGGCCTCTAATCCTCATTCTTTGTCAACTTGTAATCAGCAGCAGTTATTTCTCTGCAGCCTTCACTCTCTTAACCTCTGCCAGGTCATCTCAAACCAGAACAACGGCAGCGGCTCGAAACCGCTGAGCCGGGCTGCTTCTTGTTAATGACCGACTGATACTGGACGATCGACAGCTGCTTCATAATTGCATTCAGACCGGACAAAGCGCTGCAGTATCAACTCTGTTCTCCAAGAGTCATCTCAGGTATCAGACCACGGCAACAAAAAAAAAAAAAAAAAGACAGTGTGCACTTCTACTCCCACAAAGCTGTCTTCCACGCTGACAGATTCCTGAGAAAAATGCTAATAATATTCATTGAATGTGGTGATGGTCATTGTATTCAGTGACAGCGCAGAACAGAGCTAGCAATATTGGGCCAGGAAATATCCCCTTATCTTGTTGAGAGACAGACAGACTGAGCGGTAACAGCCCGGCCCGCTAATGCAGTTTGGTGGCAGGCACATGAAATAACTTCTGGGTTCGGTCAATCACACAACCCCTTGGGGGAAAACAGGAGGAAAATATTCATCAGCTTTCACAGCACACAAGTGAATAGAGACACACACATATTGTGGTGTGCACCGCCTTTTTCCCCCACATCTGTACACGCCTGCTTAGGCTACATTCATTTGTGACGGAAAGGCCTTGAAAACAACTGTAATTAACTGTAAATTGAAAACAAAGCATGCTCTGTGCTCAGGTTTCCCATGTGTCCCGTGTTTGCCCTGCTTCACCTCCCCTTTGCTTTGCTTTGAAGTGATGTGATTTGCCAGTCTGACCTGCACACGCCTGCACATCCTGAAACGGACCATGAGAGCATGCACGCTGCTAAGCTTTGCGTGAGGTTTTTTTTGTTTGTTTGTTTGGTTTCAGTATCGCTGCTGGCCAGCTGACAGGCTGAGGATTAATCACACAGACAACCACACAGAGGAGCAGCGTCGCTCCTGACAAGAACAAAAGACAGACAGACAGACAGACAGAAGCTTGGTTTTGATAATCAGTCTGGTCCCATGTTGCACTGATATTTTTTGCTTATCTGTGTGTGCATGAGTGTTTGCGTCTTAGATCTGTATGTGCACTAGTTGACACAGTGACTCTAGTTTGTTGCATCTGACTGCCTGAGTGTGTGTGTGTGTGTGTGTGTGAGCATGGTCGTAAGTGTGAAATTGTCACATCAATCCTCCTGAAGCAGTGGCAGGTTCAGGGGGAGCGGGTGTCGCACCTCCCAGCATCCTTTATGCTTTACTGAACCCAAGGGAAAAACACAGAGTCAGACTGGAAGATTGAAATCTGCCCACCTCCACCCCACAAACACACACACACACACACACACACACACACAATACATATCGTATCCCAAAAGAAGCTCTGTATGTTTTCCGTATTCCCCAGCAACTGTTCTTTTATACATTCAAACTTCATAATGTAACAACATCTATTCATGTGTGCTGCATAATCTACAAAGGATTTTTTTCCCCTTTTTAAGTGCATTTACTTTTGAGAGACAGAAAAGCCATCTGTGAGTCTCTTCATATCAACTATAAAGCTATGCTAATGAGGTTGGGGAATCTTTTCAGATGTGGAAGCTTGGAGAAAACAAGGAGACAATAATCATAGCAGCAAGAGCAGTTTGACAGAGGAGGCAGGCCTGCTATGTAATAATGTATGATTCAAAGCTATTTTAAGATTGTGGATTGCTAAACCTAGATTTCTTTGGGGAAATCTCACTCACACTGCTCAGTGGAAACTGTGCCAAACACGAACACAGTCGGAGCCTCGGTTTGGTAATGAGGCTGGCTCTGGCTCAGTGTACCTAGACAAGGTGGGAGAACATCTATCTGTTCACGTTTGGCGTCATCACATTGAGTCTCTTCCTGTTTGTCCTGGTGAGTGTCACGGGCATCCAAGAGTGGACCTGATCACAGCTTTCTCTTTTCTTTCTTTCTCTTCTGTCTCTGTGTAAATCCCCGACGAGTCAAAAGATAACAGCTGGATTTCATGTCTTTTTAAGATTATAAAACTACCAAGCCTCGTTAATATCCCTTGAAAGGGCAAAGTCACAAAAAGATCACATAAAATTTTATGTTGATTTACTGTGATTAGGAGTCAAACTCTGTTGAAACTAAAAAAGGGAACAAAGAACAGAACAGAGGTATGATGAGGTTCTGAGGTGCAGCCAGCCTATTTTATTATCAGTGACTGAGTGTCGGTCAAATTATTACTTGAATAAATTTTTCATTTTTCAGTCATCTGATCGTATTAACTTTGAGAAACTGCGAACAGACCTAAAAGGCTGCTTATTGACCAAAATGTCCACTGTGAAAAGGGTTTCGAATCTCAGGTGTGTGACAGGGTAGCAACTACTCAGAGGATTATTTTCTTGATTAGTCAATTGATCATTGAAATCAACAAAATGTTAAAAAATAGTGAAAAAGGTTTCCAAGAGTCCAAGGAGATGCTTTCAAATGTCTTGTTTTGCCTGGCCAACCTAAATATATTCAGTTTATGTTCATGTGAAACAGGGAAATGTAGCCATTAATCTTTATTTTTAATAAGAGGCTGGAACCAGTTTTGGTAATTTGGCTTGAAAAATGACACAAATGATGAATCAGTTATCAAAATAGTTGCAGATTATTTTTCTGTCAGTCAACTGACTAATCGTTGCAGCTCTAGTTCCAATTACCCACTATTTTCATTGTATTTAGATGATAATAATAATAGTAACACTAGATATATTGTCAAATATACATTAGAGTAGATAGAGTGATAACTACTGGCCAGCAGCCAAGGATTCTTCACATATCTCAATGCCAGTTGGCTTAAATGATGAGTGATGACACGGTTTGCCATTTTTGTTGCTGCGAGGAGTTTCGTCCTAACACATACTGATATCCAACTCTTGCCAAAAGTTTCCTCTTCATGCAACACTTTCAGCAACTTAACTATTTGTAGGCTTGCTGACAGCCTGTCCAGTTCTGTTCTCTGTGCAAGGTAAATGTGAACACACAGTCCAGAGGGAAGGTGTGATAAATGTCTGGTGGGACAGAAAATGTGTGTGTGGTGGTGGTGGATGGATGGTTGGGGGGTGCAGCATGCTGCCAGGAAATTAAAAGGAGACCACTGAATTTTGTTGCATGTGCAAATTAATACAGAGTAACCAAGTCATACATCTCACTGTAGTCACTGGTCTACAGTAATAACTGTATTCATAAAAACTGTATTTATGGTTTTTGCATTATAAAAAACATGCTATCAGCAAAGGCATAAACCAACTGGAACTGGAACATCAAATTACAGATAAATAAAACTGACTGCAGACTGTACAGATAACACACACACACACACACACACACAGATCCCAGAGAACAAGCAAACAAACCAGAAATCTGGGCACTGCAGACAAACACACTCCAGACTTCACACAAAAAGACACGGCCTGTAGATTTCATTTGCCTACAGATTTTGATGACTTCTTGGCTGCAGCAATGAGGCATTCATGTTTTCATGAGCTCAAGTGGATGAGACAATATATGTAGTACACGTTCATGTGTGATTAAACAAAATTATTGATACTTGTGGGACATTATTTTATCAACTCTGCATCTTTACGACTAAAACAACAGAAACAATTTTGAAAATGCATTGTGTCTAAAACGTAAACTTTGTTTCTGTGTGTATGTGAATACAAAGTTAGACAGCAAATTCCTCTGACACACACTTGTAATTTGGGGTATTTATACAAAATTGACTTGAGCTGAAAGGACATTTCACTGAGGTGACACTTAACATAAAAATGACCAAGTGTGTTTGCAGTGAAGATATCAGATTTTCTCCAAAATGTATAAATATCAAAATCAAGAGTCCCACTGCAAAAGCAGGATTATGTTTTCACTGATGATGATGTTTATGTTCCATCAGTAAGTACAAATGGCTCATTGAGAGAACTGTCAGGCTTTTATTTATTTTATGAAAGGTCAGATTGGAGGAGAAATAAATCAATTCCAAAGATGGCAGCTTGTAGATACACCACCTCTGTCATTTCCCTGTGGTGTGCTGAGTACTAATTTCTCTTTCCCCGGGGATGGAGCCAGGGATCATAAGAGAGACAGCGAGGGCAGAGAAGGGTCTGACAGAGCTGGGCAGTGCTGGCTGACCAAACAGAGCTAACAGCAGCACTGATCCCATGACGACAGAAATCTGGATTATTGCGGCTCTCGTTTGAATCCCCTTACATCACATCACTCTGTATCTGGTCTCTTTGCTCTGCTCTAAAACTACACAGCAGACCTTTCCCCTATTTAGTCGCTAAAGTATTGAGGGTCAGTACAGTAATGCCGTCCTTCAGCTGGAGGTTCACCTGCCGAGGATTCAGTGAGCATCACCGCAGGTCCACATTCAATATCTGACCCTGAACTCTGACCTTCTCTTATCGACCTACACGAGAGGATCAAGTGGTGACATTATCAACCTCACCTGCACCTCCATGTTAATGCTCATTTTACGGTTTCATGGCAAATACTGCACACTTGTTGAACACATATCCCAGAGCTTAATATTCTATATGACTTTATGTTTTTACCCATATTTTACTTTTTTGGTAGGGCTATCCCTTCCCATGTTACAACTTGTTATTTTATGTCTTGTGCTTTTAATTTGTCTCTGTCTCCTCTTTCATCCCAACCGGTCAAGGAAGATGGCCGCCTTCCCTCAGCCAGTTCTGCTTGAGGTTTCTGCCCCATGGTAGGAACTGTTGGGTCTGTAAATAATATTAAATAATCATTTATAATAATAATTATAAAGAGTCTGGTCTAGTCCTGTTATTGTGTTACAGTGAATTAATTTTTCAAATGTGACTTTTACATATTTTGGAACGGTCGATGGCAACCAGACAGTTTCCAGTAAATCTGTAACACAGCAGCAAACTCCCGTTTGTGATAACACTTTTATGTCAAATTTTGATTCTATGAGCTTAAGGGGATCAGACTGGTGACACCAGTAAGTTGAGATCTACAGAGCAGCTGCCACCTGAGCAGGGGGGGCGAGAAACAATTTGTCTGGTGAAAAATATTAAATTTTAATTGTTTTTCTTCACAGCTTCCTCAGAGGATCTCATATATTTATGGCAGTCTTGTACATTTTTTGTACTTGTGGGTTGGAAAATCTGACTAAATGCTATATCATGATGCACACACACACACACACACACACACTAGGTGCACATCTACACAAAATACAGACTGTAGATTCAGATTCAGATAATTGAAAAGCAGAAGAAAGGAAAAAGTACAGATGATTCCTTGCACAGTTAGCACCACATGTGATGACAGATGTGACTTCACAACACGGCATCAAACTCCAGCATGACTTCGAGGTTAGTTATCAGTACATTCACTGCATGGTATCACAGAACCAGTGTATACATTCATGGAGCCACTGTGCCTTTTGATGATTTGTTACCACCAGATTCTTTGTCCTTGCCTTCATCTGCAAAGGATTTAATCAGAGTAAGTGAAGCATGGCAGCTGGCAGACTGAGCACACATCACTGCACTGCACTGGGCTGACACAATTTCAAAAGACATCCATCCTCAAAACTAGTCTACCGCTAAAGTTCCCTATGTGAATCCTAACAGCCGTGGATTTCCCATAAAATACTATCAGTGACATGCAGATGGATGGGGAGCTATTTTGAGGCTGATTATGGACCTAGTCAAGTGTGAGTATGGTTGTGAGGCTACTGTCAGTAATCTGGTTCTGGAGTCACGGTTCCTTTAAAAAGACCACACTGTGGGTCATGGTCTGAAACCCAGAACAAACAGCCCCGCCCCGTCTCTCTTTAATCCCTTTACAGAGAACGATGAGGTCAAAATCAAAAGTAAACATGGAAATGGATGGCAGAAGTATAGGCTGTTAATGGGTGATAGTCAACTGACTGCAATAACAAAGGTTGTGCTGCACTGATGAGTGTCAGAGTGACACTGAGCTCTATTAATTTCTCTCTCTCTCTCTAGAAGGACAGCGCTGTACCAGGGTGGATGAATATTCTAGCAGAAGATTAATAAATGATGAGGGGAGGCAGTGTTGAGAAGCTCTCGACACTTTGCTCAACTGTTGTTTTTGCATGCTCTTCCTCCACCCCTGTACAGTGCATCTTCAGTCAGGTTCTCCCATGATGCTTTGCCTCCTCCTCCATCAGCACACTAGCTGCCGCCTCCTTCCCTCTCTCTCTACTTCATCACATCCTGTACTGGTGCTTATGGACAACATGTATGGATAAGATGACCGAGTGGGTTCATGTTACTGAACTCAAAATGCATAGATCTTTCTCAGTCAGCCATTGCAACACATTAACAATGATCTACCTGGGGAAGCTGGATATCAGTTGACCTACTTTGTCTCTGATGTGTAAAAATACTAACATAGTGTGAAGAATACGGTACGGTCAACAAACAACAGTGTAACCACACAAAGAAGTCAGCATTACTTGAAATACTGCAGGATACAGATGGATATACTGATAAAAACACAGCCTCTAACATAAAAAAGTCTCCTTGTCGGCTTGTTAAATAAACCTCCACACAACAAAACTGCTTGACCCCTTCCCTTCCATCATTTTAGTCCTCATTCCCTCTCTTCACGTCCTCCCTTCACTGTTTGTTTGTATGCCAGAATGACATGACTCAGTGGACAGCCAAGCAAGTTAAGGAGCTCTCTAGGGCACACAGATTGCTGTGTCTATGCCTGTTTAGTACCCAGCAACAGGTCTGAGCGTACCAGCACACAGAAACACACAACACAGACACACACAACACTGGAGAGTAGTCATTCTATCATCATTGTTGTGCACCTTTGCCAAGTTTAAACGGTCTCCACAGTTTGGGAGGGGATGAGATACTTTTCATGTGGCTCCATAAGAATTCCACCCACACTCCTCAGTATACCATCATACTATAATAACCTGCCGAGGCACATTGAAGTAAACTTACTGATATCTGTAGGTAGGCAGAGCAGCTCTACTGTTTGCTCCAGGCGATGACCTAAAGCACAAAAGGAGAGAGAGAGTCAAGCTGAGCATCAAACTGACAACCCACATGAAAGACGCACAGTTCAGCGAGAAGATCGAGCTTTGATCTCTTTCTCCTGCCCGGGTGTGCAGAAGGTACGAGGGGCGATGATAACAAATGGGATTGTTGGGTCACAGTGGTGAGAGGATGTCTGGAAAAAAAAAAACAAAACAAAACAAAACGAAACACAGAGTGACAATGTGGGCAGTTGTCACTTGACTTTGAAACAGGGACTTGAATTCATAATTTCTTTCTTACCACACAGAAATTATGCAAAACGGTGTGAAATATCATACATTATAAGAATTAGAGGGTAGAAATCAAAAGAATATTAAGCAAAGTGATGTGAAATTGAAAGTTATGTTGGATTGGCTTTGGTGATATCAGTTAAATCTGCAAAAGAAGATATAAATATCAAACCAATACTTAATTAATATGGTAAAACAAATCAAATAAAAACAAACAATGAACCATCTTTGACATCTGATCTGCTCTAATCAGCATCTAGATCTAGCGTAATGAGCATGAATTTTTCTAGACCTCCACAGTTTGAGACATAGGTGTGACCGCAGGAGAGCGACTAACCTGTAAGGAGATTTCACTGCAGGAGTTACAGCAAACCTTGTGAAGCATTAATATTAGCTCAGCTGTATTCTCCCAAACTCTGACAGCAGGGCTTCACCATCTGCCACTAAGCCAAGACCGCATGTCACATCTCATCCTCACGGCCTTAGTCCCCTTTTGACAGCCTCAAGGTTGCTGTCGCCACTCAGCAGTTGGATCAGATCAACCAGAAAACACACCAGCGGCACACACTCCGTTGGAGTCGGTATGATAGGCCTTTCACAACAGCCAGTGGGGACTGTGTTGAGTGAAGTGATGCTGTCGGAAGGAGCAACAGTGGCAGCTATTTAGCAAATAACAGAACAACTAATCTTCCGTGATTCCCGAATGACACGAAATCACATCAAGAGATTTTCACTTGGTTATGCAATAATTACTGTTCAAAGTGACAAATAATCAAACATCTTCTTCAAAAACAGCTGGCTTTCAACTAGAATTCAAAACAACTTTGGGTCCTCGGCAGAGATTGGTTGGTTTATCTGGCCAAATCTCGCTGACTCATTCTTCAAAGTTTTGTATATAAACAAAAGAAACAATGAGTAATGTCTGAGTGTAATACAAAGGACAAAACAACTTTAAAAACAGCCACTTAGGTACTTCATAATTTCCTCTCAAACATACTAGAAAAGTGGTTAATCTTGTTGGGACACTGTTTTTATTTTAGGTGAGAAATACACCGATCAGCCACAACATTAAAAGCAGTTACCTGTTTTAATGTTATGGCTGATCGGTGTCCAGAGAGAGAGAGAGAGAGAGAG
>BRZM01000766.1:0-138213 GCA_033238685.1 Lates japonicus | reverse complement strand
CACACACACACACACAATGCTCATAAGCTCCTCTCTTTTTGCATTCTGTCAGTCTCATTAGCCCCACTGACATGTGGGAGTGAAGAGCGATCTGCGCCCTTCTTCAGATTCTCACTCCCGCCCCGTCTCGGTCCTCCTCTACCTTCATTTCTGCGAGGTTATAGAGAGGTGTTTGACCTTGTGCAAAGGGAGGTTGTTCTCCTAATTACGGCTCGGCTACCACTGCATATCTGCTCCTGATCCGCATCCCAGTCACACTCTAGGAGCGTAGGAAAAAAAAGTGCCTGAAATTTCTCATGACACATGCACCAGCACTGGCAGTCACCCACAGAAAAAAAAACTGTTAGGCTTCTAACAGGAAGGAGGCTGATCCCCTTTAAAGAACTGCTGCTGAGGTTCTCTTGAGCAAGGCGCCGGAGCCCGCAGATTCATGAAAAACCCCTGGCTTTAAGCTAGGCTTGTTTTAAAGAACAAAAGATTATTTGGATATTTAGGACAAACAGTGCTGAACTCATAAAGGGCACCAGCTAGGGAAAAAAAATTAAATTCATTAACAGACCTGCAAGGAAAAACACATCACAGCACTGCCCACGGACAGCACTTTGATTGACAAGTGATTTCTGTCAAGTCGAGAGCAACAGCAACACAGCGATGACTGCCTGGCAAGAAAAAATATTGCCGAAATTATAAATAAATAAAGCGTCTTGCTGGTTACCAATTTAACACTCCACTGCTCCAATGACCAACAGCAGAGACTAAGCATATATGCACACACCCGTCTCACTTGTAATATAGGAGCTGTGAGCCTTCACTCAACAGATTAGACAGAATTTCTCTTTATGTCATTAAACACTGACTCCCATCACACCCCCATAAGCACTTAACGTCGCTATCAAGGCAGATTATAATGACGGTCTAGCTTTGCTTGTTCACCGCTCTGTCTGTCGGCATGGCAACCATACTGCCTTTGACTCTGTAGATCTTTAAACTGCGTGTGTGTGTTGGTGTGTATGTCTCACAACATCTTAGTGATGGCGAGCTACAGAGTTCGCTTGTTCGTGTGTTAGAGCCATAAACTGTTTACCCACCTGCACCACCTCGGTAGTTACTTCCAGCTTACTGAAGCGGTAGATAATGACGTTGGCTGACACCCCGGCTACGCACAGCATCCGGCTCTCGGGGCACCAGGACATAATCTGGATGGCGAAGGGGTCTTCGTCTGATGTCTCCGTGCTGCCCTTGTCTTCCTTGGACCGGTTTCTGTCAAACACCTTGGCTGTTTTGAGCTTGTAAAGCACCTGGAGCATTACTAGAAAAAAGCAGAGCAGAGAAAGTGTCAGTTGCAATCCAGGGTCATCAGACATGCATACTGTATACAGAATCTGGGTCAGAAGCTATATAGTGCTTTGAACTTGAAATAATTAATTATTTCTACAACTTAAATCTACAATAGTTTATTTGAAAAAAAAGTATTATCATAATTTTTACTTTAGTTTTTAAAGTTGTTCCATGAGATTTCCTTTATCTACCCCCTCCTCTCCCAAATTCTAATGGAGGCTCATAATGTCCTTTGTCGTCTTTTGTTTGTCAGAAAATTTCCAGACAATTATTATAATTTTGTGAAGCATAAATAAAGGTTAGCCGCTGAAAGAACTCACTTGCGGAGGCATCCCAGAACTTCACAGTTCCATCAGCATGCCTGGGGATTGAAGAGAAGAAAGGAAAAAAGGAGAGAGCGAGGACGTGAGATGAATTTAAACATGTGACCTGCTGTCTTACAATGTCAGAGATAAAAAAAGTTCAAAAACCAGTTTGTAAGATTTGGAGCATTAAAACATGTCTAGAGTATCGATTAAAGACACTTCTCAGTTACAAAAACATAATGGATAACTTTGCTCTTACAACAAAATCTGACGTAAACAAATGAAATATTTATGAAATAAAATGTTCTTTTCAGTCTCCAGTTAATCATTTAAAACAAAACCATGGATCACTCCTTTAGAGTAACTAAGTATACCGTATGGCCAAAAGTATAAGGACGTCTTTGTCTGCATACGTTTTTGCTCTGGGGCTGTGCCCATTTTAGGAACCTGAGCTCCAGTTATGGGAAATATTAATGCCTCAGCACACAATATTTTAGACAATAGTGTGCTTCAAATGTTGTGCCAGCAGTTAAGTGAAGGTCCTTTTGTGTTTCAACATGACAATGCCTCCATGGGTGCAAGTGAGGTCCATAAAGAATTGGTTTCCCAGGTTTGATGCAGAAGGATTTTGACCAGCCTGCACAGAGCCATGACCTCAGCCCAGTCTGACACCTGAGCCAGGCCTCATCGCCCACCATCAAATGCCTGACCTCACTAAAGTTCTTCTGACTGAATGGGAGCAAATCCCTGCAGAACAGGTTCCAAAATCTTCCCAGAGGAATGGATGCTGTTATGGTAACACCTTAGTTGGTTTTGGCATGACACGCAACAATCACATAAGGGTGAAATGTCCGTATGTCAACCTATTTTTTTTTATTTATTTAGTGTGAATTCACTTTGTTATCCACATATTGATAATTGCCTAAAAAATGTGTAATGAGCGCACACAGGATTACACTCATCAGCGGGCGCCGAAGAATGGGAGCTTCTCCATTTAGCATCACAGAAAAGAACACCGTCAGAAAATAACATGTATTTTGGTTGTCATATTTTTCTCTGCTCCTCATTGTTTTTGTTGCCAATTCAGCTGAGTGGATTGGGAGAGAAATATTTTTGCAGGCTGTGACACTCTTAGAGACAGAGAGAGAGAGAAACCTGGACAGAATAGCAATATAGCACGTAGGAGTGAGGATAGAGGGAGGAAGGAGAGGAGCGAGAAAGCCTCCTGCTGCCAAACCCATACCTCAATGTCACTCCTTCGGTGTGTGTGTTCGGTTAAAAACGCCCCCTCTCCCCTTGTTGACAGCTTAGTGTGGGATAATAAACATCAAAATGGAGCAAAGTGCACATGATTGGAATATATAAAGGCCTACGGTAAATATTTTAAGACAGGCTCCTCTGCTGTGTTGACCTGACAGTGCAGGAGAGGTGAAAGTGATTGAGTTGCGGCGAGACGATAATGATAATCCTAATGAAATCAGTATTGTCTTACCCAGTGATGATGATCTCTGGGTAGCTCTGTGTGCCTTGACCCCAGTTTCCACCACTAATAGGCCATTCCTGGATAGACAGCAGACACATACATTGCATTAGAGAGAATGAGAGAGTACAGGAAGGAGTACAGCTTTGTCAATAAGCAGCGTGTCAATAGAAACATTGATTTCAGAAATAGATGACATGATAAAACTGCAAATGTGGGAGCACGGCATGGGAAAAACAGGCAGGAATCCTTTGTGTATGCCTCTCAGCATGTCTTGTAATTATAGATTATGCACCTCAGTGAGAGTGTGTTGCCATCCGAGAGTGTGTGTGTGTGTGTATGTGTGTGTTGGCTTTGAACACGTTGACACATACAAAGGTCACCAGGATGACTCATGGTGATCTTTATGTGAGAATGCCCTCCTGCAGCTCAGCCAGGCCTTCGCTTCACGGAAAAAAAAGAAGAGGAGGGAAAAAAAAAAAGGAAAAGCAGGAGCTAGGCAGTTTGGGTCAGTACATGCTGACATTTCCAACAGAAAGCTAGAACAAGGCGACAGGGAAAAGACCATGGGCATACATAATAGCTGAAAGAGCAGGGGGTCTGTCTTAGATGATACAGGGATAAGAGAAGAGAATGAGAGGAGAGAGGAGGTGTATAGAGGGAGTGGAGGATCGTTAGATAATATGACACTATTATATACTCCATTTAACTTCACGGAAACATTGAGAAATACACTTTGGTGCCACTAATGCAAATTATCGTGGTATGTGGAGTCATGTATTAATGTGTCCTTTTACGCTGTAACCTTGTTGTTCTTGGTGTATGGCATGATGGTTAGAGGGTGTAGTGTGGGACATTTACATTTCTAATTTAGGCATTTAGCTCTTTTATGGCACCGCTATCCAGAGCGACATGAAAGAGAATTCCACCCTCAGGATACAATTACATTTTCATAGTTCATTAATCTATGATAGGAGGTGTGTTCAAAGAGTTATTTCGTGATGAAGCAGTTGTATTTTTTATTTTTTTTTTGAAAGTTAAAAACTTGTCTTGTCTGCTTCTCCTTAAGAATGTTGCTTAAATAGTTACATTCAATGATGACAAGTAGCAGTTAGCAACACAGTCACACAGGTCTGTAATTTCATGACAATTTTCTACAAAGTTTCTCAGAAATAACTATGAAATTTGGCACTAACTATAGGAACAAGACCATGGGCTCTATTCTCCTGAAATAGGGCGCAGATGCAAACGCAAATGGGCATGAGCACAAACTTTTGTTTTGCAATTTTTGTGACCACAGGCACTGGTGCACAACCAGGCACAACCAGGCACAGCTGGGCGTGATGTGGAAGAGAGGCTAAATACATAATTAATAGGATGAATACAGAATCAGGAGGAGGAGTTAGGGTGAGTTGACCAATTACGTGAACTCCTCTCGTCCCCCTTTAAAAGCAGCAGCAGAGGGACTGAGGTCTCTCACAGAGAGGAAAAATGTTCTTCTCTTTGAATGACCGCAGCTTCCAAAATTAAATATATATACATATTATCACACACTGTCAATATGCTGTCAGTGGTATAATTAACAAGCAGCTGATGTATATTGGTGCAGCAGCTGCAAGAATATTGCCAGGGCTGGTAAGTTGTGCAAACAATGAGGTTACAGGTTAATTTTTAAAAATTCTTCTCTGCATGTTTGTGTCTTACACAATGAATACAATAAATACTGTCCTTATTTATCCAACAGGAAAAAATGTGAAACAGCCCTTATATCTTCTTATGTCTTTAGAGACACAAATACAAAATAGTGTTTGGACTTTTACCAATTAGTATTTAGAAAAACATACAAGGTCAGTTAATATCAAAACCCAGTGTCTCATCAAGAGATTTAAATGTGTAATGAAGATATGCAGGCTGAGCCAGCTGTGTGTAAAGTAAGCAGGGTTTTGGAGAGGCGTGAGTGTGCACTAATGCCACCGAGTCGGTTCTGAGTAGAAGGAGAAAGAAGTGAACATAATTCCCTGAAATTATGCAGGGTGTTTCTACTTCTGAATGAACTATCAGTGCATTTATTTTATCCCTCTCTTGCTTTGGTGTGCCTCCACAGTATCCTGCGCCCCAAGCTTTTGCCTTCACTGTCCAGAGGCACCTCGGAGCCTGCACTTAATTATGGGTCAGGTCTTATATTAAAGGGTCAAGTATGGTCCTGAATTCACTTAGAGATAACTGCAGGTAACAGATCAGGTGCAGGTTTGAAAACTGCACCTGTACAGGACTCTGCTCTAAAAAACTTTTCATTAACATGTCTTATTTGCTCAAGGCATATAGGACAAATCATTTTGTGTTGTTTCTGATTATATGCTTCTATGGATATAAGCCACAAATGCAAATATTTATTAGTGTATGAAATGACTGCAAGTGGCAAAATAGAAAACTCACCATAATAATCCTTTTAACATGAGAGAAAAAAATATTTTGACCTGAGAGTTTGGACTTTGGCTTTTAATAAAAATGTCCTGACAGAGCTGATGGAGCTGAGGACTCATCCTGAAGACAGCAGCCTTACTCCAAATAACTTTACTGTCAGTAAAAGCTTTCCAGTCTGACGTTTATAAAAACAGAGAACCTTATTTTATATTAGTTCCTGACCGATCCTGTTGCAGTGTCTGGAGATTTGAATAATTTATGAAGTCACGCTGCTGTGACATTCATGTATAAAACTACGCGCAGCCTTTCTCTGAAATCAGACACTAGATGAAACCCCAGGAATCATTTCTGCTGTTGTGTGTTTCATGAACTACACAGAAAAGATGTGACATTTTACAAGTTGTTGTATGCAGCTCATTTAAACATGCAAATGTGTAAATCTTGTCTACAGGAAACAATACAATTCGAAATAATCAGATAATGAACAATAAATAAATATATAATGAGTATTTACTTTTTACTTTAAATGAAGCTTTTCTTTCAAAGACATTTCTATTTTCCCAATAATTAATATAAATCATATATTTTTTTCCAAGAGACTCCTTTTCAAAACTTTTTTTCATCAGTAAACAGGATGCAGTGTTACAACATATAGCCGAGGTTTACCTTTTTGCTGTAGCCCTGACGTTTCTGCCGCGAGCCAACAGAGTAAAGTGCAGGTATGAGGTCCACAGGGCAGTCGGCAAAGTACTCGCAGCAGGTCACAGGAGACTCGTGGATAGTCAGAGGATAGGGGTTCTCGAATATGGGGTAACTGTTAATAAGAGAGCAAAGAAACAAGGTTGCGCTTCATTAAATTAGACTGTCTGCCCCGCATTAGTCTAATTCAATATCAAACACGAACTAAAGAATACGATTTCTGAGAGTAAGCCATGATATAAAGAGGAGGTGATATATAATAAAGAAAATGAGCACTAATACTGTAGGTCAACTTGGGTATTTGAAGATTCCAACTCACCCATTTTGTGCAAGGTCGATCACCACTAAATCCTTTTCCAGAAGGACCACCACAGCGTAAGGTTCCTGAAAATCTGCACAGAGGAAACACACAGAGACGAGTCATTCATCACGCCACACTTTTAGTAGTTTTGTAATTCCTTGAGCGAGAGAACTCCCCTGAAAGCTGCAAAACCACAGGGGAAGAATTTCTCAGACTTCATATGGCAAATGTTATTACCATATCTGTGCCCTGAAGATATGAGGGCAGGAATGCTTAATGTTTAAAATGTATTAATCTGTGTGATTTCTACCTGTGGGGGATATTGCGCTGGTTAAATATTTGTATCAGTCTGATTCAGGAGTAGAATTTCATATGCCACCTAATAATAGATTTTAAACTGTTGTAATGAATGAATTATAACAACACTGTCATCTATGGATGTAACTGTACTGGCACAACAATGGAGCCAGTACAGATTCCACCATGCTGCTCAATAAAATAGATTCATATATTTCCTATTCTACTCAGTCTTCCAGCAGTATAAAAGTGATAAGACTCAAGCTATTGTTGTCTTGGAGGTAAATAATAATAAGCGGGCTACATACATCCAGCAATACAGATCTAACAGATATTCCAAACATTAGTGAATGTATGCAAAGACTGCTCCACTTTCAGAGATTTACATTGACCACAAGCCCAGTAGAAAGTTGCCCAGAACTGTTTTCTGCTGACAGCCACTTAACCAGAGCAGCTGGGGGTTAAATGCCTTTGCTAAAGGGCACCTTGAGAAAATTTATGGGAAAGAAATGCAAGACTGCCTTTCTAACCTCCAATCACCTGCTGCCCCTCAAGCTTTGTGTGGGTCCACTGCAGTAATAAAGCACAGGTCTCTGCATTATGCACAGACAGTGGCTACAGTTCCCCTTTTTCTTTTGGATATTTGATTTGGAAATAGCACCGCACACCCCGACCATTCAGACGAGCCATCTGAGTGTGGGTGGGTGTGAAATGGTGTTTAGAGAACAATCTGTTGTTTAGAGCGGCAGGTCTCCGACTGTCAGAGCACACCAAGGTTAAAACACTTTGACAACTGCAGTCACTACACATCTCACTGTCTTGCTCCTTTTACTTCCTGGCGCTGGTCTACAAATGATTCATATTCTGTTGTGAATCACCTTCAGGTCACTGAAGCCATGTCTGTCAGTTTTGGGATTTGGGAGCTGGGAATAGCAGCTATAATTATGTCCTCTTTCTCTGCTGATTTAGCTAAAGATACAAACAAATTACACATCAGCTAATCAAAGGGTTTTTTTCTGTGATAAAGAGAACAGCAAATAATGGCAGAGCTGTTTCACTTGCTGTCTGCTGCGGCCTAAAATGGCGTTGATGAGAGCAGGAAGAGTCGATCAAAAGTGTAATGCTGCTGCCTGGAAAGCCAAAACAGTGAGCTAAAAGGTGCAATAAAGCTTCATAGCTCTGGGGGGAAAATGTGGAGTTTGGTGATGATTCCATGTGGATTTCCACAAGTGACTCCTTTCATATAAAAGTAGTTATGTGATCAATTGCAAATATACAAAATATTGATTATAGCAGCTTTAAGCTGGTAGTGTTTGGTCTGACAGTGTGTGTGTGTGCTGCAGGTTAAATTTGGTTTACTGTGAGAAACTTACACTATATTTTTGTACTTGTACTTCACATTGAAACACAGTGGTGTGCACATTGCTTCTGGAGCCACATTATCATGGATTATCAACATCCTCAAAACACTAACACTGGTGTTAGCCAGACATGTGCTATGAGCCAGACATGTATTGTGTAATCCACTGATGTCCATTACCAGATGAAATCAGTGGGTGGTGACATCAAGGACATAATGAGGTCATCACTGTTACATAATTCTCTAATACCTCCTGTAGCTGTATGTGTGCCAGATAGTGCACCAGAGTTTACATACCATACCATTCATCTCTATTCCAACTTGTTTTAGCTGTTGACTCCTCAATGCAGGAAATAAGATAATAATTTAATTTAGATGGAAGGCTACTGTGTACGAAAAGATGAAATGAAAATGTAATATTCTGTGTTGGATAATGAAACTGAAATAGGATCCCTCCCCTTGGGAAATTTCATATTTATTACAGAAACGCACAAACACAAGGGCAAGCAACCCGACATAATTAAAAAACAGAAAGGTGCATGTGTGCGATGTGTTAATGCATTCACAGAAAGGAGGATATGATGCCAAGTCCCATACAAATATAAAGCTCAGACACGCACACCTCGAAGATACACTTACCATTAGGGTATGGTGTCTCACAGAGTGTGAGAAAGTCTACTATGGGATAGTCCATCTCCAGCACAGCCGTACTCTTCCCATGCATTACTGTCAGACAAGGCCGCCGGCCCACCGTGTCGTAGGACAGGCCACCAGACAGGATTATGAAGGGATCCCTGGAACACACACACACACACACAAGCATAGGTATAAATATTGCTCTTTTTATATAGAAGGCTTTTTATTTAACCATAATTATAGACAGTATGGATTTGCCTCATGCAGAGACCATGAGTTAATCTCAATATATTTAGCTTTAAAAAAATTACTGATGATTGGAATGGATTTTTTTTTCTGTAGCGACTCAAGAGTACACTCTGAGGTGTCCTGATACACAAAAATAATAACAGGGGTGGGGCTGAGGAAGCAGGCAAAGAGGAGGTGGAGTTGCCTTCCATCAATATCAAAACACCTCCAACTATATTACCACTTACACAGCAAATAACAGCCTGATGGCTAAGAATAAAGAAAGCCTGCGGCTAAGACACTATTAGTTCTGCTGGATTGACATAAGACTGAGTAGTGGGTAGGTCCTTGTCTAAGACACATGCACATTTGTAACTCACACTGCCTCAGCAACAGCTCTTAACCCCTGTAAATACCCTTAATGTGTCTTTTGCCACAATAATAAACATATTATTGCCCAAGTATGTGTGCATGTGTATAAGAGAGAGTGATGAGAATGAGGGCCCCTACCCATTTCTAGTGGTTTTGTACTCCACTTTGAGAATGGGTTTACAAGGCTCTGGCTTCTTCCCGTCCTTGGGCTGTTTTCCTAAAATAGCACAAACAGAAGTTACTTTAGTTTGCCAGTTCACTCCCTCTTCACCTCCTCTCTTTTCTTGTTTCTCCTGTCATCTCATTTTTTTACCCCCTTAAGCTGCACTTAAAATGCAGCTCTGAGGAGCAGCAAGACAATAATAAAGGCCTATTCATCAGAGAGGAGGAAGCAAATGCAGGGGAAAACATGCAAAAAGGTGTAGCGATCGGTGATTTAAAGATCCATCTATTCAATCCTAAAGGGAAGTCCATGAAGAAGTTGCACATCCATCATACATGTGCCTACCTATGCATGTTTTGTGGAATACTGCATAATAAATGGCTGAATATATCCTAACTATTACTGAAGAGCCAAATTGAGCCCCAGGCAGGTTATACAAAACGGGTCTGTATAATAAGAACTACTTTTAATAACTACATCTAAATAACAGATATCTAAAAGACAATTAAAGGAGGTTATAAGCCTTACTTAAACCTGTCAAAGGAATTTGCATAATTGCCCATTAAATACCAAACTAATTATGCATGCAGCAGTGGGAAAACAACTAATTAAAAAGCCTGTGTGGCGAAATCCTTTCTGCAATCCACAAAACCAGCTTGAGAAACTGGTTGGAAGTTCTTTCCTTTTCTTTGTTCCTCTCTCTGACTCTCCTCGCTCTCTGTCCATAATATGGCTCTCTCTCACACACACACACACCCCTTGTCTATTTCTTCCAGGCCCTCCGTCTGGGTGGACTGTCAAAAGTGTTCTGTGGGATGAGTGGTCATGCAGGGGAGTTGAAGTCCTGAGAAAGAGTATGGATTCTAAAAAACATCTTCAAGAAACAGACTTGCTTTCTGCAGGAAATAAACAGCATGCACTAATGTATGCATACAGACACCAAGGAGCAAATAAGAACATAATTGAACTGACAATAATCCTCTGACTGAAATGAGGAAACAATGGGGAGCCATCGTGAGAGACTGAGGATGGCTACAATGAATACAAGAATTAGGTCATGTGACTGATGGAGGTAGCTGAAAACTTATCATGTTGTAAGCTTGGACCATACTATAAACAACACAAAAGTAATCAGACCAGGCAGAATCAGTGTTTTGTTTTATTTGTGACTTAATATCCATTGTCAACAAAGTAGTTGTATAAGTGAAACAATCTATTTGTTTGGATCAGTAGTTTCCAACTGCTACACCTCAATACAAAGCAAGGTCTATTAGCAACCCCTCACCACAATTAGCATTTTTCTTGTCTCAGAATGTTTCCTTTGAATACAATTTGAGGGCCTAGAGAGGCAAAAATGTTCAATATTTCCCCAAAAACAGAAAAAGATCAAGGAAACTCTTAAGTAAATATGAATCTATGGTAAAATCACACAGTGTTTATATACTGACCTCTTATATCCCCATATGTGAACACACAAATGCGAACAAGTATCTGTTGTATAAGTAAGAATTCGTGGACCAGGGCGATTTCAGGCTGTATGTGTGAGAGTGTGTGTTTGTGTGTGTCTCCTTACCGTGTGGGGTGATTGTGTCTGTATGGGCTTGCCTGACCTCCTGACATTCCATATGGTCAGAGTTCCATCAAGTGACTGCAAATGAACTGCCTCGTGATGCCAGGCAACTGAGTGGATCGCCTAGGAAACGACAGACAGGGAAGCAGGAGAGGGAGGCAGGAGGGGGAAGGGGTCAGCAGTAGTTCAGCAGGATGAAACATCATGCCACCTTTTCCCTCCACACAAATTTGTCACATCGCCACAGCCATGTGGTACATATTGTTCATATGTGGGTTAAGGCCTGTGACTCTGGATTATATACTGCAGAACAGATGGTGAAAGTAGAAAAAAAAGGAGCCTGGCCCTGACTTTAGAGCATTTCCTGTATATGTTAGAGAGCTCTTATGTGACCTATTTCCTGAAAGGTGAAATAAGCAGAAATGGATTGGTGCCTCTTGTCCTATCATCTGAGCAGTCCTGTTGCTGTTGCCAAATACATTCGCCTTAGTTTATCTGCTGACAAGCAATCATGGAAAACACAAACACATCATGACCAAAAGTATGCCAGTAAAGGGCAACCTTGCTTGATGATGCCCTTTCATAGCTACGTAATTATACCCTCGCGACGTTCTGACATTAATGCAAATATGATGACGTGCACCAAAATCTGTGTGAGGATCACAACACGCTTTTCAAAAGCAGTTTCACAAAACATCACGCATATTCACCCAGGACACGCTCTTACCACAACACCTGTATCGTGATATATATCCCATCCTGACTGAATGCTTTGTCAGGGAAAACATTTCTTTTCAGAACAATGACAGGCATATTCTCTTATATGGTATGGCCTTTTCTCCTGTATAATCCCTCTTCCAATTATTGTAAGCATTAACTAACCCGCTGGTTCTCCTTGTCCTTCATCTCCCAAATGCCTTTCGTCTCAGATCGCTCATCTAAAATGAATGATCACTTTGCTGTGTTAGCACATGCGTGAAGCGGCGGTCAGGTTAGGTCAATCTGTTCCAATTACAGCTGCTGTTTATTTAGGTGTACATCAATTTTGCCCTCAGTGTGTCGTGTTAATCATAACTGGTGCGTATCAGCCTCACTGAATGTGCCAGGTTTTTCCAGAAAACAGCTAAATGGACAACACAGGGAGGGACCAGTGTCAGCTCATGCTTATGTGACGCAGAGATTCCCCTCACCACAGCGAATCTAATTTATCTGTCCCAGAAGTAAATTGTCATGTATATGTTTTGGAGGGTAATGAACCTCATCTCTTGCTTGCTGGTAAGTACATCATCCTTTACATAGCCTTATGAAGGTAATAAAAGTGATGCTGTGGAGAATAGTTTGTATCTAACCTAAAACCAATGGGCTCCCGATGCATGTTTTTGGATACCTGACTTCAGGGATTTTCAATGGTCTCATTATCTTGGTTTTCTCAGTAGGATTTCCTCAGGTCACGTGAACTTGATGAGGCAGAGCTACCGTTATGTGACATCACACTGCACAGACACACAGACTCAAGTTATCTCATTACACAGTTAATGACTCATTCCTCTAGCTCCTCAAAAGACACAAATCAAACATTCAAGAGGTTCTAGAAACCCTATTACCCCTTTTTTATTTCAAGCGTTCTTTGGTTATGGAGTTTCCCTCAATTTCCTGTTTCATGATGATTATTTTCTCATTAAATAATTAAATGTGATGAAGTAATGGCAAATTAATGTATTAGCTGGTAGGATGTGCATCCTCGTGAAGCAAAGTGTGGCCAGGGGACGCTGTGGGATCTTGGTGGCCCAGAAGGAGGATGCTGTCAGTGATTTGTTGCCAGAAGTGATTCACCAGTATGCAGTGCCCAGAGTGCTGTGGATGTAGTTACACATGGAGTGTCCTAGATACATTGTGAACAAATTTCTGATTCTGTAAAATTTTAGCATCCCACATAAGTGAAATATCATGACACTTATAATTAGATGTAGAGTGTATTCTTGGGGATCTGGGTCCCACCATTGGCATTAAGAGTGTTTGGCGCTGTAAGTTTGTTCAATTTTATTTATAGATGGATAAGTTTTAACAAAGATGAGCTAATGAGTTTGGATACTAGTCGGGAGGGTCTAAGATGTTTTTCTTCATGATGACTACCAGATTAGGACTGGATGCAGATTCAAGAAAAATCCTAAATACTAAAACTTCTCATGGTTTATGACAAAGAGGGGCCCTTATTCATCCATTCCAGAGATGGCTTGACAGGGACAGGCTGAGCTCTAGAAATCCATCAGTGCATTGTTCACTGTGACAGTCCCAAGAGGAACAATGCACTGTGCTTAATTCGGAAAATGAGTAGAGTAATTGAAACACCCAGTACTCATCAAACAATACCAATTAAAAGACTAAATTTCATGATTTATTACATTAGGTCGGTTTTCACAGATTGGTCTTTGGGGGATGAGAGGAATTCAGTCAACACTTATTAAAGTCACATATACCCACACACACACACACACATTAATTTGCAGCAAATACAAAACAAACACACACACTGACATTGGTGAAGGAAAAACAGACATACACATCGCATATCACAGCCCTAATTAGAATAGCTTCTGCCAGCATTGTGTCACACTGGGACACAAAGACAACAACCCTGAAGTGCCCCCACACACACACGCCACACTCTCACAACAATGGTAACTCAGCTCAAGTAGAACAACATTCAGCCAAAAAGGGCTTAATCTAAAAAACAAGCATTTGAGGACAAGTATGTCATGATGATTTCCACAGAGCAATCCTTTCTGTTTTGGAACATAAATCCATTCTGATTCTGTTTTTTGCGCTGTTGTTATTATATAAGCCCTGAAAGAAACAAGCCCTGGGGCTTCAATTTACTAATTAAGACTTTGCTATATTAAAAAAGATGATGCGCTATCATCGGTTATGACTGGAGCAAAACTGCAATGTTATTATTAAACCTAGTACAACTGAGACTTCTTGGATTTTAGTTTGGAAATGTAATGGTATAAAATGTGAGACAGAGTGAACATTTTGACACACTGGTTGTGCTAGAAAAATCCATCATTAGCTCTTTAATCCACCTAAATTTAAATAAACTGTAAATATTAACGGTCATTAGACTTGTGCAATGAAGACGGACGTTAGATTTCCAAGAATTTAGTGGCATGGCTCAGGGATGGCAATGTCAGTCTGACTTGTGACAATTTGTGATCCATGGCATCTGCACTGTCTTGAACTACAGGTCTTCAATTCATCCAGTGCTTTGATTTATGACTAAATACCCATGAAGTACATTCCATCAGCCTCAGCTGTACTTTGTGTTTACTGCTACTTAGCAAATGTTAGTTGCTAACACACTAAATTGAATGATTGCACGCGAAGCCTACTAAACATCAACATGTTATTTATTCTCACTGTGGCGTGTTGCATTTAGCTCTGCCTGTACCCTAACTACAGACATCACAGAGCAGCCTTGAACTTGGAAAAGAGAGTGGGATAAAGACTTTGTTATGCTAATTAGCAAATGTTGAAACATAGCACGCTAAACTACTAATGCAAAAACCTGCTTAACATTAGCAAATATCTTGAATGCAGGAAGAGTGGCATCCTGTTCAAACCCTGAGGGATAGAACCCACAGAGACTTAGGCTTATTTGAATTTGAATTTAACTGGCCCTCATATAAAAGTGATACTCCATCCACTAATGGATATTGCACCAGACTTGCCAAATGACCATCAATATGAATAGTTAAGTCATATGTCTTCTCCTTAACAGGTCTTATGGGGGAATAGAAAATACTTCTAATAGTAGGCTTCGTGTCAGATAGGTTTGCAAAATAATTTGCAAAGTAATTTGCAAACTTTATCCCTACTTTTTAATCTTCTTGGATGACCAGATGGGAGAAATTTATGGCACAAGGACATATCAAACAGACTTGTCTGAGCTGTCAAGTCAAATACAATACCTCAGGAACCTCTGGCAACATCACGTATTTGGAACTAGATTTAAAAAGTGCTACTAATTGATTTACAAAAACTTATTTTTAATCTGAGTGAACTGTCAGGTTGTTAACAATAACTTTTAGTGTTAACATATATTTGATTACACAAATTCCTCCACAGCCAAAGTAGTTCAATCTGTTTGAATGAATTGCTTGGAAATGAAGTAATTAATGCTTGTGATAGAGCTGAGAATTGTGGCTTGCTCCTGGATGAATAAAGCAAACATCTTACCCACAGTTGTTGTGATGGGGCAGATTTGAAATGAGAAATAAAGGTGGGAACAATTAAAACAGTAGGAAAAAAGTAAAAGAAAAGAATGTAGAAAAGAAAAATACACAAAGATTAAGTTGTGACAGAAGACAAGGATGAGAAGTTGGGCTGTTTGTATGGGCAGATTGAATAACTTGGTGAGTTTGAATTACAGGCCTTTGACACGCACACACACACACATTCATTGGTGAGCAATAGCCACCAGGAGACAAACAGGAGGGAAGGGAAGTAGGAACTCCAGTCTGGCTGTGATATCAGCCATTCATCAAACCGAGCTCAGACCAAGGTGTTGAGTCAGACAGGCGAGGAGTGGAGCAGGGTCAGGGTGACAGGTCTCTGGCTAGCACTCCTGGAAGCCCATACTGCTGATCCACAGCTAATAATAGACAATCCACTGAAAGACACAGAGTGGACGGGCGTGCTCTCTCAGCTCTTTGAGACCTTGTAAAGAAACACAAGTTTTATTGTCTTTGCTGTATGTCTGAACTCAGACAGAAACTTTGGTGTTATCTGGAGGTGCCAGGTTAAGTTCTGATCTTTGACATTTCTACAGCCTGACGGCCTCTATAACTAACAAAGCTACCTTCATCTGAGTCAAAATAATTTCATTATTTCCCTTACGTGCACACAACATGCTGTGAGAAAGTTGCAAATTACTAAAAAATGTGCCAAGACTCACTCACAAAGACTATTTATGTTATCCTTTGAAATCCTAGATCATAGACTGCCTTTCACTTGTTCATGATCTAAATTCAAATCAAAACTAAAATATGCTTTAAGACACTTATTCAAAGTCTAAGATCATCACTGCATGGTCTGCTGGCTTGCTCTACTGCTAAAAAAGAAAGAACAGGAAAAGCTTCTTGTTACGTTTCAGTCGACAACTTTGATACTTGTGGCTTCTGGAGAGCAAATTGTGTTTTGAATGAAAGCACACAGCAAGGAAAAAAGAGGCGCACAGCAGGAAGAATATAGCTTGCAATGGATTTGATAGCTGTAAAAGTTGTTTAAGCCCAACAGTATTGTTTGCAGAGAGGCTTTACAGAGATGGGTTGCACACATTCATGATGTCAGTGAATGACTATGAACAATGTGATTGTGCCAACTAATCCATGCGTTACAGATGGCTTATAATTAATGGTAAATATGTTTGATGGCAGGAATGAGCTGGGTGAAAGCATAACATTTATATCTTAACATCAAATTAGACTCATGATTCCATAGCAACCATCTTGATGTTGGACATTAGTTAGCCTTTACTGTCTCTTGTCATCATTCCCAATTAGACAGTAAAACTCATCACATAGTCCTTAAACATGCTTATTCACTATATTTTGTGTATAATAATAATGTTCTTACACACCATAAAGTGTTAATGTCAAGTTTATAGAACCTAAACTGTGAAAGATTTATATTGGGAACTGAATTTTACTAAATTTACTAAGTCAGTAGATCTTCATCAGCTTAAAGTAATTTGTCAAATGGTATTGAAAATATATGCATATAAGGTCCTGAGCAGAGTCCACCAATCAGCAGAGGCCAGACATATCTAGCTGATCTATACAAATTAAGTTTAAAGAGGTCCTTTCAGATATAAACAGACCTAGTGCCTACATTTGCATATAAAACAACATGCCTTTGAAATTTAAGCACAGTATACAGTGCTAGCTAATCAACATATTCTTATATTAATTTGTCTATGCTTCACAGCCCTACCCCCCTGACCACTGGCCCTCACTCTTTAGTCTATTTAATTGGTGTTGGCCACACCACTGTCCACAACAGTACTATCAGAAAGTCATGGCGCCAATCATAAACACATATCACTGGTGATGCAGCACAGAAGAACACAAGAATCGTCTTCAGTGTCCCTGAAGGCTGGTCTGGGGCCAAAATTAAACTTTAAGATATCTGACTCTAGAAAACCATTGGATAAATTAGCCAAGAATATCCTCAAGATGTTTCCAAAAAGAGAGCGACAAGCGGTTGTGCATTGCAGGCTCTTTGGCAAATCGAGTGTAAACCATAGTGGTGAAATGAGGGCAGGCCCCCCACCCCATAAACCCCCGCCCACTCAACCCCAGTCTCTGGAGAATTAACTGCAGGGGTTTGGAGAATGAGCTCCCTTGGGAGATTCAATACTAGAGACTGTAATGCCCTAGGAGCAGCGGGAGGATGTTAAGCTTATCTGAGAGGGAGACAGAGGGGCAAAGGCAGTGAGACAGAAAGTGAGAGAGAGTTTCTTGCATACTGAACATACAAAATACTTTTTGTGTCTATGTGATCCTCTCTGAAGCTCTTGTTATCTCAGCATGCTTACAACACACAACAGTGCCAATGAGGTGAGCAACCTTTTGGTGCGATCGTCTAAATTATCTTAAACAGGCAGCTTGGCTCTGTGTCTAAGTACCATGGACACTGCTGTGACCATGTACACTTGTGACAACAGCACAATGATAACGTGATTTTAGTGCACATGTGTGCCGACCAATTGACAAGCCTCAATGACAGTTTATGAATGAGAGCTCCTGACTGTGATCGTATTCAGCTCCCACTGAACAAACCATGGGTTGTTAAGGTCAGGGCTGTGCTAAGCAGAAACACATTAGCTGTATTTGAGCCAGGAGAGCCACAGTCTGTCACATTTTGATCACATACTTAATATATTATGGTAATCCAAATACAGCAACTATGTGGAAATAATACGTGCACAGCAGACTGTGATATATGTGGATGGCGATTTTAACTCTAATGGATGTAGGTAATGTGTTATGAGGAGGAAACACAGATTTTATCTATATACCGCAGTCTAGCTAAATTAGCAAAGACACAGTCAACATGACACATGCCAGGTCCAGGAGGAATCTGGGCAGCTCTGACACTAGATCTATGTTTTATTGTTTGTGTGTCTTCTTTTATTGTTTATAGATACACACTATTGCCTCTGGGAAGCCAATAAAGCCACATGACTCAGTGTTTTTTAAAAAGCTGGACCTTTTACGAAATAAACTGCCCTTTTCTGGCCATGTGTGCAAGCAAAATCACAAGCATGACCTCACTCTAGAGACATGACAACACCACGGTGGCTCTACTGTATAATAAATCATAACACTGTTAAAAAGATGCATTGATAAACTGTTCCTCTATGTAACCCAGCACTACTGTGAAAATGGCTTCTCTTTAGTTGCTAAAGCACAAACAAAATACACTGATTTTAAGATTTTATTCCATGAAGTGACTCATGTTCATAATTCCAATGTTCTAAAGCTAATGTTGAGGAATTGCTTTGACCAAGCGTCTTTGTTCCTCTTGTGGCTAAGTGGTTTTACAATCCAGTTGGTGAGTTGCTTAAGTGGCTGTGAAACTCTCCTCCTGGCAAGCCAAAAACATCAGCTTTGTCTTCATTAAACAACACATTAGGATGTACCCTATGAAGGCGGCCCTGTCCTACAGAAGTAGAAAGGTTAATTCTTCCAGTCGGCACTCTCTTTTTGTATCATACATCATCTTTAAAACACAGAAGAGGAGACTCACTCCCAGCAAGTGTGCGTATGCACAGTGTGTGGTCTACATAAACATGCTAAGCTTTGTCAGCTGTAGTAAACTATCCCAGCTCTGGGTTTGTTCTAAGGAATGAACTCTCTCAACATGAGCACAACTGTATACAGTTCATCTCATGTATGATTTAATTCCCAGTCTCTGTATTAAAATGCTGTAGATCAGTAAGGGGAGCGACTGAAAGCTGTTATTAGAGAAGAAATAGAGTTGCCTACTCGCCGTGAGGTGTAGCGATAGTCGGCCTTCTTTGATTTCCAGATCCCACAGGACCCACGATCCAGACTCAAATCCAGTATAAGCTGGAAGAGGAGGCGACAGGCAGTCAGTGAGATAGGTACAGGAAAGATGACAGAGGAGATAGAATAGACCCATGATGGGCAGAAAAAGTAATACATTGACGTTCCGCACAGCATGAAAGGAAGTCGAGTTAATAGTAGACTCTGATTTGCTCAGGAGAAACCTACCCACCCTGGTTCACGAGATGGTAACAGGAAATGCAGGATTTTAGAACATGAGCGTGAGGTACGATTCTGAAGATCTGTTATAGAAACAACACCTCATCTCAATACTTTAAAATTCAAATATGTGTCACTAAAACTTATCAACCAGACATATTAGGCCATATTTTAACTGTGCAATAAATTAACAGCTCAAAATTCTACATGACATACATAATAATGAACCAACAAAGGCAGTGAAGACGACTGTAAGCTAGAAAACATGGATATAAAAGAGGCAAATATAAATAAAAAAATAAAAGCTCAACTGTGAGGAGTTAGTTACACTGAATGTAAACATAGTTTCATGGGGCACCTAAGAATTCCATGATACATTTCATTTACATTTGTTAATGAAATCACTAAATCATTAAGTGGCATTATGCTACATAACAGGCTTGACTGTTGGTTGTCTGCTCTTGCTGCAACACAAAAAAGCCATTTATCATCTAAGTAATGACATCTCACCCTTTTTTGGGTCCTAAATGGGATTAAATGCTTTTGAAACCAGGGTGAGAGTAATCAGTGTAAACCTGTATATGCATTCCCTGTGTGGGATTGACATAGGAGCAGGATTGACAGGTATTGTTAACTCAAAACAACAAATACAGATTTGCAAGGTTGTGTGGGTGTGTGGGGAGGAAAAAGTGATTGTTTACCTTTCCCTCGTCCATTGGGTTGTCACTTATATGTACAACCGGTCCAGGGTGAGCAAGCTTGGAGGACCTTATTAGAGAAACAAAGACAAAGACAAAGGGAAAGACAAATAAGGAGTGTTTAAGCCATGAAGCACATCAACACAAGGCCACAGACGTATAGTTCACTCACATTGCATAGTGATATATGGAGAAGATTAAGGTGGGAAGCAAGTGTCTTTGAACCTGAGGAAGAGGTGCACTAGGGAGGACAGAGCTGCCAATCACTCCAAGGCTCTAAAAGGCTGCTCAAAGACATAAGCTCACTGAAGGTTGTGATGGATGGCTCTGTGAGGCCAGGCAGTCCCCAGTGGCTATGTGTATGTGCGTGTGTGCATGTCGGGGTGTGTGTCCGTTTGCATGTCAGCGAAGAAGAAGGAGAAGAAGACAGCACAAAATGCTCGGCTGTCCCCCCTCCCCCCCCTGTGCTTTACCCTCCAGACAGCCGTATGTCGAATCTCCTCTCTCTGTGCCATGTGGCAGCAGAATTTACCTAACCTGCCCTGCCTTAAAGATATGATGTGTGCTGAGGAGTGCCAGAGAAGGTCACAGCTGAAAAAGAGTGACTGTTAGAGCCTGAAACACAACCCCAATACTAAGGAGCAAGGGCAGGGATGCCTGGCAAGGAGAGGAAGAGGAAGGAGCTGCAACCAAATGCAAATAATGCAAAAGGGGGCAAAGCAAAGTCCTTGTTTTGGCTTATGCCTTAGCATATTCATCCTATAGCCTACAGGATATGCTGATGATAACATCAAATACATATTTCAATAAAATATGTTTTGGATGGAAAGTTAGCAGGGGATGAACGTTAACCCTGTTTGTTCCTTTGGGTCTGCATATCTGCATGAATCTCTGAAAATAAACAAAGGCCAAAGAGGGGAAGCATCTACAGCTATGTGTGTGTGTGTGTGTGTATTAGAAGGTAGCAGTTAGTGGGCAGGCAGTCAGTCAGTTGTCTCTATATTTAGCCTGTTAGTGCTGGAGCCTTATTACCTAAGCTCTGCTGCAGCTGGAGCTGTTGATTTATCTAATCCCCCTTCACTGCCTGTCTCTCAGCTAGCAGCCGTCCACAGCAGCACGCACATGTGCACACAAACACACACATTTGCATGACGGCACAATTAAGTCATATCTTAACACCCGGTCCATTTGTAAATCATACACCCATCATAATTACCCCCTCGCTGAATTACAAAAAGCAACTTGTCCGCATAAAAGCCTCGCTCTCCTGTCCCACATGGTTTGTTGCCTCTTGTTTCAGGATTTTATGCGCAATGTTCTCTGAGCTCCCCTGCGAGACTCCGTAACAAATCTGTTTAGTTGAAACCTGTTGTTATACAGTAAATAAATCTGACATGAACATACTCGCAAAAGTACACAAATACACGCTCAGGTTTGGAGATAAAGGAATCACCATGGCAACAGAGGCAGGATGGGCAGAGCGCAGACAGGCTCCCAAAAATCATCCATACTCTACCACAAACACGCAAACCTGAATAAGCTGACTGACTGAATAAGCTGGTCAGATGTGCCGGCTCAGTCCTGGAATGCTCTCTGGACTCCGTTGAGGAGGTGGGTGAGACAATGATGTTGGCCAAGCTGACATCCATCACGGACAACCCCTCCCACCCCCCGCATGAGACTTTGGGAGACCTGAGTAGCTCCTTCAGTAACAGACTGCTGCATCTGTGGTGCAAGAAGGAGCTCTACCACAGGTCATTTATTCCAACAGCCACCAGACTGTACAACACCAGTCTGACCCAACAATAAACCTGCACTCTGGACTCCACTTTCTGGTCATTTTATTTGCACATACTTTTTCATCTACCTCACTGATTATCACTATTTTCCTACATTACAAACTGCAGATTTAGGTTTATTACAGAGTTTTTTAATGCTGATTGCTGCACTTTAATTATTTTATTTATTTATTTTTACCCTTCTGTGCCTTGTTATATAATATTTTTATCTTTTCTTTTTCTATTTTTGTCACTCTTGTTTCTTGTTGCTGTAACATGTAAATTTCCCACAAGTGGGATAAATAAAGTCTATCTTATCTTATCTTAAACCCACACACACACACACACACACACACATACAAAAAAAATGCCTGCTTCACTACTTCAACACGCTCCTGTAACCACACATTTCTGCCTGTGTACTGCTAATAACTCTGCGTTTTGCATACAGAGTAAAAAGGGATTCAGGGACAGGAACATTTGGGTATGTTTGTTTGTAAGTGCATGTTTTCTATGCATGCTTGCTATTCTCACTGTATCATTTGCAGTTTAATTTTTGTCTTCCAGCTACTGTTTCAAGGTCTTTCGTGTCTTACACGTGACAAAACACACACACACACACACACACACACACACACACACACGACTATGGTTAAACTAAATGCCCCCGGGCAAATATAACAACTCATTGGGTACATCATAAAATCATGAAACTCTTCTCCCTTTGGCTCCTTCAGTCCAAACAGTCATCTCTTATAAACTTTTATTGCTCCACATGTATATTAAGTATCTCCTCACCCAATGACGCCTTCACTACATTAATCAAAACGTACGTACTGTATGTGTTGCAAGCACACACAAAGACCTCAGTACACACACAACGCAACATACAGTAATTGTTCCTGGGTGTGTAGATGATGCAGGGGGGGATGTTTAAGCAACAGGAGGGTTAACACCTCACTGAATTTGACAACATCTCTTCAGTGCAAGCACACACACATGTCCTCTTACAAACACACACACACCAAAAATATTCAGCAATATGTGACCTGAAAAAAAGGTGTGATTTCTGATTCTCTGTGTGTATGAATATAAGCACAGGTAATCATTCGGCACACCTATTCAAGGGCAATAACTACATACACAGACACACAGTGAAGTCTTGAACATCTGGTGTCACCACGGGTGACACACTCTGAGGCAGCAGAGGCGCAGTCAGCATGACAGTGTCTCCGCGGCAACATGGCTTGAAAAGTCTGTTTGCAGGACGCCCATACCATATGTAGCCTCATGTCACCTCAGTAGACTCTGACCGTGGTGAGTGTGTGTGTTAATGCATAGGAGCTTATGCAAATCCCATATTTGACGCTAGTTGTGATCATTATGTATGATTTTGCAGGTAATCATACATGATTGCTCTGTATGATTATTCCAGCATAAAAAGCAAGTTCAAGTTGATGGTGCTGGCCCAGCTGCACAGATCCCTCCGACCTCAGTGAGTACATGAGATTTTCAGTATATGCACAAACAAAACTCTTATCAAATCCTCAGACCAGTAGCATTTAGCACTAGATCCCCTCTTACTGATGAATGATGGTGCCATCGTTAGAAAAACTCTGATACACAGTATGTTGCTTTCTTGTTAAAACCTTACTGAAAGACAGCAAGAGCAATACAAATATCCATTATGTGATAACTCAGTTGCAGGTAAAGAATTAAATAATAATTTGAATAAACAGAGTGACTTCTAATTACTAGGTACATAGGGTGTTAGATTGAGGCTGTGTCCCCCAGGAAAGGGTACTGTACTGGATCTACACCTGCAGCCTGGGCTCCTGGAACCACTGTGGTGTAATGGCTAAAGGGATACCTGAGGCTGAAGGATGCCAGGGCTCTTCCTTAGCGTTCTGTGGTACCAGCTGAGAACCTCGCCGGGAACATACGTAGAAGCATGAAAATTTCAAACTGATTCAATTTATGATAGCTTCGAGGGTCCTGAGTGGGAGAGCGAGAGCAAATAAAAGAGGACGGAACATGAAGGGCCTTGGGCTAACAAGTTCATGTGAACTATGTGTCATAGTAAGCTGTTAACATTTTACCACTCCTGTCCCACTTCTCCCAGGCTCTCTGTACCCAGTGACCATCAAGCTGAATCAAATCAAACACACACACACATAGATGCTGCATACATATTAACATTCTTACATATGCAGTACAGTGTGTACATGAAAACAAATTATAAATCACGTGAACAAACACAGATTTACATGTGGCCTCTTTGCAATGCCCTTAATGCCTACAGCACTGACTGAACTGCAGTTGGTTGTGTACTGTAGGATGTGTGTTTGACTATTAGCCTTTTCAGTACAGTAGCTTGGGAAAAGAGGTGTGAGTCATATAAACACACACAGAGCACTGGGCCGGGGCAGGCCTGGGGGCCACTGGCACAGCTACTGCAGCTTGTCTCCAAATAGCAGGGCCCGAGGGAAGATGACCTGAGTGCACACCACATCCTAGCCTCATTACAGCAATCACAATAGAACAGAGGTGTAGCAGGCAGGGCTTTAGGTAAAGTCTTTAAATAATGCTTTCACTTGCACTATAGAGTATGTAGGTGACAATACCACTAATGTAGACAATTTTTGCAGTAGTTTCTCTAATCTGAGGAACTGGAACCCGCAGCTGTTGCTTGATAAATGACTTTAGCAATTGATCAATCATAAACATTTTTGTTGATTAACTTTCTGTCACGTTTCAGCTCTAATTGCGGTTCATTTAGATCAAGTGCTACCTTCGCCCGATGACAGCATCAGAGGAGAACAATGAGAGAGGTACAGAGGCTTTTGTATCTGGACAGCAAACCTCCTAACCCCACAGCTGGCACAGACAGACACGAGAGAAGAAGAGAGTCACCTCACACCTCTCTGATCTGCATCAAAGCAAACCACAGAGACCCACTGATACACTCACAACAGATATGCAAACTGAAAGCGTCTGTAACAAATCCTGTGAATCGATTCCTGGCACTGCTGCCATCTTCCAGACACAATATCCCACAGAATGGCTGTGTGAGTGATTGAGGCCAGAACCAAAAGATATGAAAAGCTCATTTCCTCAAACTAATTGCGCAGAGCTACTGTTTGGATGGAAACAACAACATGTCGAAGAAAGTTTGGTGGCTTAACAAAGCTGTTAGGGGAGGCAGAGCACGATGTTAAGAGAGATGATGGGAGGGTTTCTGAAGAGGGTAATTATTCTCTGGGTGGACTGCGGGAACAGAGGAGAGAGGAAAGATGAGAGCAGATGCAGAGATGTATACTGTATGTGTAAGACAGCAGAAAATAGAAAGAGGGTGAGAAAGGGGAAGACTGTATATGCAGGTTTATGAATTTCCACAGAGCTGTAACAGATATAATTTGTTTATTTGAAAGTGCATGTCAGTGTATTATTGCAAATATAAATGGAAATTTTGATCGTTATTATCTTGGACAAGCAACACGGTGAATGTTTACTGCTTCTGTAATTTGCAGTGTTGGGAGAGGGAGGCCATTTAAAGTTCCACTTACAGGCTGTGTGACCTTTTGTTTGTTGTGAAAGCGGCATAAAGTTCAATTTATAATTTTAACACAAACACCAGCTTTTAGATCAGACAAACCTACCTTTCAGTGACATCCTGCCAGAAGTTATGGCTGATGTGGCCAAAGGGGGTTTGTCATCAAATCCGAAAACAGACAAGTTAATATATAACTACATATTCTACATTTTCTGAGTAGTGATGAATGTTTCACTTGATTCCAAATGTGTATATTTGCAGGGCCAAAGCAATGATATTGAAAGTTTGCAGGGGCTGTCATTCAGCAGGTAGAGTGGGCCGAAGAGACAGGAGCGGAATGGATGAGAACGGGCTTTTGCCTGAGGAAAGGGACATGCAGAACTGTTAGGTTGGGGAGCTGGGATAGGCTCCAGCCACCCCAATATTGCAAAGATATGCTGTATTAACTTTTCCTGGTGAGTGCTTTTTCATGGTGACATGATCAGCTTCAGAATAGAGGTGATATGTTGGGATAACATGTGGATGGCCATGGTAAAAACACACTGACATCTGGGTGAAGGTGATGAGGAGTGAAAGGTACTGTAAGGATGAAGGAGAAAAAGAAGAGAATAGAAAAGTTTTTTTTAAAAAGTGGAAGTTATTGCTTGTCCTTGTCAAGAAGAACCTCAGTATCTACCTCTCTATCTTATCTAGCCCCAGTCACATCATTATCACTCCTTACCTTCCTCCTCTGCCCTTTTTTCTTTAATTGGAAACCTTTTCCATCTACCACTCTATCCTCACTTATCTGTGAGTCTCCTTCCTTCTCACTCATCTTGTGCTCTGCCCTCTGTTACCTGCGTTTATCCTTCTGTCACCGCTCCATTCCTCTCCTCCATCATTCTCCCCTCTCTGCATGTCCCTTTCCTCAGGCAAAAGCCCGTTCTCATCCATTCCGCTCCTGTCTCTTCTCTGTCATACATCCCCCTCACCGCCCCCCCTCCTCTTCCTCGTCCCATACCCCCCCCCACCACTTGCCTTTTCTTCCCTGCAGCACTGTCGACGAGACGAGAGACGTCTGTGTGTACCATACACTGATCTCGGCAGACACCTGTTCCACCCCCTCCCTCCCTCCTCCTCTTTTCTCTCTCCGCAGACACACATGCGCGCCACACACACACACACACACACACACACACAGAAGGGGATGAGGGGAAAGCGTGAAGCAAAACGCTCCAGTGAATAATTTAAGTCTCTACAGCAGGGAACCAAAATGGAGCCTGTCAAGCTGACAGATCCATTGAAACAGCAAAGAGACAGGTCGCTCACTACCTGAAGTCCGATACTGTGCCTGGAAATGATAGATTGACTAATGATTTTCTTATGTACATTTTAACTACATCTTTTTTGAGGTAAATGTTCACGTTCACAACATCCTCCTTCCTTAAGTGATGCAAGGTGAACCAATAGACCCTGAGATCGTTGATGAAGTGCTGGTGATATGAGTTTGATTCCTACAGGCTCAATATTTAATCTCATATCAGTGATTCACTTTGAATATAAACCCCCTCCAGCCTTGGCAAAAACCTATTCAACAGCACTAAATAATGCAGCATTTAAAGAAGAAGAGAAAGAACTTGAAAGGGAAAAATGCAGGAGACATCAGAACGACACTAATAACCCAGCACTCACAGTTCAATGGCTTTGTTCCACATGATGACATAGCCTGAGAGCATAAAGGACTCCACGTTGGCGATGTGGATGTTTACATTCCCGTGCCCGATGTACAACCATTTTGCTCGGAGAACGGTGGCGAAAAGATTATTCTGTAGAAGGAACTAGAGGAGACAAGCGTGAGGCGGGAGAGACTGAAAAAGAGGAAGAGAAGAATTGGACAAACCAGGAAGAAAGAATGCAGACAAGCCAGAGAGACAGAAAGCTTTGAAAATCACTTGACGTTATATGAAAGAAGTTGAATTATGCAAAAGCACTGAGGAAGATTATTTACTCCATCAGGTCGAAGCAGTCGAGATGAGAGTGGCAAACCAAAGAGATTTTGAGTCAATCAGCCCTTCTCTCCAGACCTACAGGATACATGAGGCGAGGCGCCCATAATTCTCTGTTTTAGTATTCTTCCCAGCCTCTCCTCTTTCAGCTCATCATCCAGATTTAAGTTTGAAGGTTATAAACCCTTCCTCAGCTGAGGCTATCCATTCATCTTCTCATCCTTTTTTTCCATCATTTTATCCTTCATCCATCTTCTGGATTCAACCTCCAGTCGTCGGAGGAATAATAATGCAACCTTGGTAATCGGCATGTGCTGGTCATCCAACTCTCATTATTTTGGTTCTGGAGAGCAAGGCTGCACCTATGGACAACAGTAGCCTGTGTCTTTAAAGGCAAGGCCCTAAGTTTCATCAGCTGGGAGATCCACCTGAGTAGAAATAAATTTGTAACTATTTCTTCTGACAGCACTGTCTTCTCTGGGCTTTATTTAAAGGAATGACACACTGGAAGTTTTCCTGTAGACATTAACTCATATTTGGAATGGAATCCTCAGCACCAACAGGTTTAATATTTGAATGTAAATCTGCTGTCACAGTTAAGTGGATATAGTCACTGTAAAATATATTACACTGAGATAAAAATAAAGTATGTTTTTCTTCTTACAATCAGATTAAATGGTATCTATGAGATAGTTGTAAACTGGCATTGAATTTAGGCGCCATGCAGTATTACAGGAAGTGCAATATTGTTTTCAAAAATAATTACTTTTCTAAACAGCACAATAGTTGTATTTGCATATTTGCATTAGCAAAATGTTTTGCAGCAAATAGGTTTCATTTGTCATTATTTTGATTGAGGTTTGGTTAAGTTTAGGGAAGATTTGGTTTTGCTAATACTGAAAAAATATCAACGCTAGCGTTATGAATATTAACCAAACCTATTTTTCTTCTGACCTTAAGTGCTTTAGTAAACTAAAACTAACGAAATGTGGGATACAAGACTATAAGTCTGGCTCTGTGGTGCATAGACATCCATGTGATTTGTAACTGCAAAGTATGAAGATACTGACACTCCCAGGACTAGAGAAAATGATTGCATGTAAGCCAAACCCAGAACATGTTTGGCCAAGGTGTTAGTGGTACAGATGTAAATGTATTTTGTAGGAGATAAAGGTTAAACATGCTGCATTACATAGGCATGCATGCAGTGCACTTAATACACATAAAAAAAAAAAAAACTGGCATATGTCCTTTGCAGTGACTTTAAGCACCTTTCCTATGTGTTTGATGCTCAGAAAGCATATCTCTCTCTCTCTCTCTCTCTCTCCTCTCTGAGTCCTATCTCACACTATTACTCAGGCTGTATTGAGAGTAAGCGCTTTACACACTTTCCCTCTCTGCCCCAATGCTCTGCTCTAACATGAATATATTCATATTTCTGAGCAGGCACAAAACTTCTTGACATAAATCTCATCCACACAGTCAAAGAAAATGTGAACAAAAGACACAAAAAAGCAGACACAAAACAGCATGACATATAAACACTAACCTACATTTCGCCATTGGGAATATGACCTGGCTTAATCAAATGTGGTGTTACAGATGCTCATCTGAGAGCTTTTATTGTGCAATCCTTTCTCCTACAAAATATGTTTGTAATAGCTATTAATTTCTTGCCAAATAAGCTCCTGGACTTTGCAATTCAAAGTCTTTCATTCCTAGTCTTTACTAAAACAGAAAATGTGTTGCTCATGCTAATTGATGCATTTATATGGCGAGATTTTTTGGGAGACAGTGTTCCCAGAGTATGGTGACTTACTGGAAACATGGGCGGTTGGTCCTGGGATACACACACTCGTGCAGACTCACTTAACCAGGCAAGATGACTAAGAGCAACATGACTTTCATGACAACGGCGTCTTTATGTCAGTAGTGGACTGTCTACTGGTTTAATGTCCTTTTCCATCTGCACAAACAGATGCTTGTATCTTTCCTCTATACAAGGGCTGGAAGTGTGTGTACATGTGCTAGTTTTTCAGGGAGATGATTTAGTAAATACAAACCTGTAGTACCTGATGTCTGTTTGTCTCTGTATTTATGTGTCTGTATGCTTGTGTGTCTGTGTGTCGTCTGCATGTACATGCCTCTCAGCACCAATATAAATTAAGTGTAATTGCTTATGTTCTGTATGTAAATGTAACTTGTATATAAATGTTTTGATCTGTGTATGTGCGCTGCCACCGCTAACTGATGAGGTATTTTGAGAGCCAGGAGGGGCCAACTGAGAGGCGATGTCATGAGCATAATTACAAATTTATACTTGGTTTGCAAGTGTGTGTGTGTCTGTTGCCCCTACGTGCGTTTGTGCATGCAAATACAGCGTTTTTTGCAAGTGCAAGTGTGCCTCTGTGTGTGTGTCACTGTGTTCCACTTGTCGTGTGCGCACGTGTCTCCTGGTGAAATCCCGGGCTTGGTGGTCCACGACACACAAAGGCAACTGCCAGCTTGCAGGCTCAGGGCCAAACACGTTGCCTCAAAATGACAGATGCCTGCCACACACAACTCACCATTCTTCTGCACTGTATGGGCTAGATGTGAGCATGGTTCACTGCAAAGCGAATTGAGGAGAGAAACTTTAGAAGATCATGATTTGTAACACAGGGTTTTCCTGATGTACCTTTGAGAGGATCGTCACACTACAAGTAAATAGTCTAAGGCCTGCCTGTCTTTAGAGAATCATCAGTTCAGCTTTGATCTGAGCTGCCTTCATCTCATTATAGGGACTTTTCTAGAACAACTTTTAAACTGCCCCTCAATAAGCTGACCCTTAACTGCTGAATTGGCTGACTAGATATGTGGTGCCAAAGGGATATGATTTGGTTCCTATATTGAAAGTGTGTCATTGTTGAAAACAGTAATAGGACACATAATATAACTTATAAAGATTTAGACATTGTATAAGAATGTACTGTATCCAAACATATTAATGACAGAATTATGATTGTGCACAAAAATGGCAGGGAACATATGACAAAGAGGAGTATGGTGGTCAAAGCTTCAACATGGTAATCCTCTGATCTCATCTATATATAATATTCCTTCTTCTAAAATAGTCAAGAACATGAAAGGGAAGTTTTACAGTAATTGAGAGTGCAGATATTTCCTTTCAGCATTATTTGGAAATGGTGTTTTGGACAAAGACATTACATAGATAACTCAATGACTATTAAGCAACAATGAAAAAAAGTTGATTAACTGTCCAACAGCACAAACAACATCAGCAAAATAGCCCCATCGTTGAAATAACAATACACATATTACATAAGCTGGTAGCATGCAATCCATCTGGCAAGCTCAGACGGATGCGTGAATTCAATATTCCTAATCTGAGAGGCCAAGAGACTCCGAAATCTACCCATGGTCTCAGTTAAGAAGAATCTAATCTGATAACAGACCTTTACACACACCCACACACATACACTCCCATGGAAACTGTCTCCACAAAACATCTCGAGCACTTTCCTCCGTCTTGACTATACAGACACAATGCCTGCAAAATTAAATCAATACCTCTATTTAAAATTCATCTGAGAAGTTGGTTCACCATCACAGTTTTATAATATATACAGCTATTCAGTCAGAGGTTAAGAAGGAGAAAAGGGAGACAGGAAAAAAAGTTCTGGAGGGATATGCATAATCCTAGATAGAGCAGTCCTGAAGTAACTTATAATCAGTGAAACATCTCTGAGTAAGCTCTTTTAGCCTGAATAATTACATTTTTACAACCATTTGATCATTAAGCAGTGCACTACTAATGTCGGCAAACTACTAGAAAATCCAGTATTAAGTGATGATCATTTCCAGAGGCAGAGATTCAGGTGGCTAAACCCAAATATATCGAGAATACAATGGGTTAGTGTTCTGATAAACAAAATTTCATAAAGGAATCTTACCTGTGAGCAAAAACAAACATGCAGAGATCAAGTCTCATTTGTGCTGTGAGGTATGCGTGCATGTACATGTGGTGACCCAGACTCTTATTATCTCCCATCATATCACCCTGCATTGTCGATAGCATCCACATCTGCAGTGCATTCCTGTGAGGCCAGGAGGTGACGAGAGCATCCTACGCCAGAATGACTCGACAGGATTTCTTTTGCGCTCCCTGCATCCCCACACTCCTACCCACAGACTGACTCACTGCTCTCTGGCTGAGGCCCAGTCTGTCTCAACTCCTCCTCTCCTCCCTTCTCTCCTCTCTCCTAGTGCCTGTGATCTGATGTGAATGGATGCTGACGCTGGAGGGCTTTCCGCCACACTGCTTTCACCCATCAACTCAAATTGTGATCAGGGGAAGGAGGGAAAGAGGAAAGGAGGAAGGTGAGAAAGAGTGATCTGTTTGGAGATTTGGAATGGATCCTCAGATAATAGGCAGCCTATGGATTTGTAAAGGTGAATTATATGTAGAAAATAAATGTGAATTTATTCTATTCTATTTTTCTTAACCTGCCTTAATATTAGTTATACCTATTTTTTAGTTTCTGTGCATTACCATTTCAACAGTTAAAGTGAAATAATGGCAAATTTTTTGATGCTAGCAGTCACAAAGAAAGAAGCTATTACAAAGAGAGCTATATCCAGTGAATGCCACCCAACAACATTTTTAGATAAATACACTTTCAATTCAGCTCACTTTCTTCCCAAAAGTTAGATAAGAAAATTGATACCTCTCATATTGTCCATGCGCTAAGTATGAAGCTGGAGCCAGGAGGCAGTTAGCCTAGCTTAGCATGGAGGCAACGGCTAGCCTGTCTCTCTCCAAAGTTAAAAAACTCATGGTACCCTTGAAGCTCACATATTAACATGTTGCATCCTGTTTTTTTATTACGCACACAAACAGAAATGTAAAAACAACAATTAGTGGTTTTACATGGTGTTGTATTTCCTTTCCTTCATTGTTGTAACCATGAGCAGAGAAGACTTACTGAAGTGCTACATGGACAGAAACTGTTGTTTGTTGTTACTCCTTCTAAAATCACAAATTGTCAACTTACATTTTTTGTTTGTGTATAGATTAAACAAATGACATGTATGTTACATGTCATTTGTTTAAGTTAAGTCTAAGTTAAGTTCATTAGCAAGTTCTAGAGGTGCTGGTAGCTGTATTTTGGAATATTGGAGATACCATGGATAGCTTCCAGTCTTCATGCTAATATAAGCTAATTGCCTCAGGGCTCTAGCTACAAACTAAACACACAGCTATGAACGTGATGATTGATCTTCTCATCTAACTCACAGCAAGAGAGCAATTTGGTAAATTTCCCAAAATTAAAACAATTCCTTAAAGTAGTCTACAGGTGAATACCAATACAAAAAAACCTGCAAAAACAATGTGATATCCACACAGAAACGATCTCTGTGGTTAATAATATACCTTGCAGTATCTAGAGTAGTTTAAACATGAGTGCTCCATTTGGCTTGTGACAGGCTGTTGTTTCTTTTTATTCTGTTGCACCCTGTTAGGAGGCTGTCAAGGCATTTCTGGTTGGGTGACTGTCCTTTTGTTGACGGAGGAAATGGCTGCCTTGTCCTCTGCACCCTGACAAGCTAAAGTCAAGCTTTGAACAAACAGTCAGAGAGGGGAAAAACAAAGGAGCAATGGTGAAAAAAAAAGAAAGAGGAAAATGGGATGGGATTGGCAGTGGGTGAACAAGACTTTTATAGGTTTACACATCTGTCAGATTAAATCCTGCAACATGTTGGTCTGAAAAACCACTGGCACCATTTCTTGGCTTCACTTCAGCAACAACTCTTAACTTCAGATGACACTTTGAACTGTGATCTTCTAATAGCCATTTAGAAATGTAACCACATGTTATTTCTTTTGACAACCGTATTAAAAAGCCTTGATCCAGACAACAAAGATGTGCCTTTATAACAATAAACAGAACAGTGATCTCCACTTAAAAAACAGATTTTCAAACTAAAAGACACTTGGCTAAACTGTGATAGGAAAGTTGAGATAAGAAGGCCCAACAAAACCCTGATGGTCCCATTAACTCTGCAGGCTGTATGTAGTTGTATGTCTGCACACAAACAGTGAAAATGGAGTGCTGATCTGCAAACACTTGAACATAATGCAATACCAATGTAAGACACATTAACCATTCATATAAAGCATATCATATTTTCTGCTTGAATAAAGAGGTAAAGATTCAAAGGTTTGTGGCCAAATAGGATTTTCTTTTTTTCTATTCTATATCAAATCAGCACAGCCATGGCATTTGTCATTACTTGTTCCAAGCCACATGATAAATGAGGTTATATAACTGTTACATCCATGTCAAGAGGTGTAAGTCAGCCACACATAAAGTTATTGTAAAATGTTACCATTTCAATGCATTTACTTCTATACATCTATGTTTATTGCTCGCCATGGTCCTGGGAAGCCTAGCAGCCCAGCATGTTGTGCCAAAAGACACAGGAATACTGTTAACAGGTTGCCAGTATGTCACAGGCCTCAGGGGCAAAACCGAAAATGTGATAGAAAAGATGCAAACTTGTCATTGCTTAGTTGAGCGATTTCAAACTGTTTGGTGAACACTGTATGCAGCTGGTGTTCTGTGAGACTGCAAAGCCCTCAGGTAAAATCATTGCAAGGGGCCGTACAGCCAGATTGATGTCTGAAGCTGAGATAGAAAGACTGTCTCAGTCATGAGGCTCAAGTATTTGCATTTTCTCCTCTAATCATCCGCTCCTTAGATATTATGTATGTATGAGGAATGAAAGGCAGAATTCGTCCTTCTGAATTTTTAACCAGGGAATGAAGAGTGGCCTCATCTTACTCATCCTTCTCCTTCCCCTTCAATTTTACTCTCCATTTTTTCATTCATCATTATCTCTTTCTTGCATTCTTTATCTATTCTTCCTCACAGGAGACCTTTTCTGCACTTTCTTCCACTGCTTTTAGGTTTACTTTCCTCTGCTCTTCCTCCTCTTCCAAATGTCCCCAAGTAACTTTACAGCTTCTCCTTCCCAGCATGACGTCTGTTGAGATACAGTAACTCTCTGACGCTGTGTCTCTGGGTCGTTGCGTTGGACGGCCGTGCTTTCTAAATGTCAGAGGCGGTCAAGCGCCTCCACAAGAACACAACCCGCCGTAAAAGCCGCTGCTGGCCACCTGTCCATCACATCAGCGTTGTCTCAGATCATTGGCTCTGACGTTTAACCCATTCCACTTTTCATTGTGACAGATCACAGTGGCCAGTGATATGATTGGCTCTGATGGGTAATCACTGCGTTTGTGATTGGAGGAGACAGTGGACACCAACTTCCTTGAGGTGAGGTGCTGCATTTCACTTGTCTTCATCTGATGTTGGAAGGAATGCTTCATAACTTCATGGCTGTTTTGCACATGTCCCTTACATATATCGTGCCAACATGGCATTTTGAAAGCATACAGTTTGGCTTTAGCTTGATTTAATTCCTCTCTGTCAGATATAAAATATAGAAATACATATAAAATCATTTTCTCATCATGTGAAACTGAGGTTGCAAACAGGAACAGTTTTGAACAGCCAGTGTTGGTGCATTCAAAGGCATTCCGACATTTACAATTTGAGAAATGTCTGCTGTGGTATATTTGCCTGTAAAATAACCAAATAAGCCAAATATCGTTTTAGTTGTAGGCTTATCCTTGATATACCATCTGCACGCTGGAATCCACTGATTGCTTCAAAGGAGGGGGAATTAATCTAAAAAGTTATGATATGCCTTAAACCATGATTAGTAATAACATAAAGTACACACAAGTTGCACCTTACACACCTTATTATGCAGTCACCATCCTATAGTGGGTATGTGTGTGTATTCACATTCATGTAAAAGTGTAGGCAGGTGTGTCTATTTCTTCTGTGGGTTTAGGTTTATGTTCTGTTTGTGTTTGTGTGCAACAACCTGCTGGTGTAAACCCTCAGGAGTTTGAGTAGGTTTACACCTGTGCCCTGGTGATGGGAACGCCTCAAAGGCAGAGTAAGTGACCCAAATAATGAGTCTTTAGTTAGAGGCCAACAGAGAGAAAGGAACAGAGAGAGAGAGAGAGAGAGAGAGCATCAGCCTCTCTGTCACCTCCTTTGCCCTGTGCACAGTTTTGCAGGCGTGCGGGCCCATTTGCCAACTAAAATGCTGTCTGTTTGCATACAGTATGACAGTCAGCGAAATGTAACAGTTCAAACAGGCGGCAAACTGTGACACTGCCCCTGCTCCGAAAGCCACTGTTGAGTGTTGCACAAGAGCAAGTGTGAGGGACTAGTGAGGAGGGAGAGGACAAACAGAGAGAGATAGAGAAAGGAGAGCAGCAGGAAGATGGGCACATCAACTTTGCAGGCTTTCAAATCGTTCACAGCTTCGAGGACAAGTCTCTTACCTCTCTCTGTTGAACTTGAGGGAGTGAAGGATGGCTGGTCTCTTCTGCCTCAGGTTCCACAGGTGGACACTGTCATCCGCCAGAGCACTCACCAACGCTCCCTGTCACAGCAGAAGAGACGTTTCATCTCATATTCAAAAATGTAAAAAAGCTTCCAACAAAACACAGGTAACATCATTGAAATTACATGTAGGTTATAACCTAGATGAGATTTTCATAAACACATCCACAGACTGCCCATTTTGTCTGTCAGCATGACATGCATGAGTCAGACTTCATTCCTTGGAAACTCAAGCTGATTTTAAATCAGGCAGCGTTCTCCCAGGTAACCATGATGATTCATAAGATGTATATGAGTGTATGTGCGCGTGTAGGAGGCACTAAAAATCGTCTCCATCTCCCTCAGGGTTTGTTTGAGCTGCTGAGTCACAGTCACAGACGCTGACAAACACACACACAAACACACACATACACATACACACAAACTGAGCATGAAATACTGCATTTCTCATAAATATAAAGTAAATCAAACTCATGCTTTTTTCCATATGAATCACAAAGTGCTGTAGGTATTCAATACATGTTTCCGGCTTGTCAATCGACACTCAACAACTTTCAGATTTGTGTTGTGGCCTTTGCTTTTGGGACATATGGACAGAGGTGCCTATTTTAGCTGAGCAATTGTTTAAGAAGGGATGGATGATTTGAGGGGTTGACTCATATGAGTGATTTTAAAAGGATGGATGCAAACGGCTGTTACAACAGCAAAAGTTTTGAAAAAAGCTAATTTGACACTTTCAATACTGCTGCAAATAGGTAAGAAAAAAATCAACAAAGTTCTTGCAAGTCTCATTGACAAGTGCATTGGATCAAGAAATGCCACATCACTATATATGAATGTATAAAATTAATTTACATGAAATTTACCTGGAAAAAGTCTGAGGCTCTCAATGTGTTGGATTTCTTTGTTCTGTCATACTACTGATACCATTAAAATATCAATATAAATTTAGGTACCCCTTTTTTAAACTTGATTGGTTTGAGGAGTATTGATGTTTTTCTTTTTTTCTACAAACTGTTGCATCAATATTGAATGTTATTTTAACACAAGCAGTAATGACATATTGTCTAAAATTAGCAAACACCAGGCTTTTGGTGTCAACTTTTTAATAACTGACAGTTTTAAATACTCGATGCTATGAACAGAGTAGTCCTCAGTACTCTGGGAGTATCTTGTCGAATGACTGATTTTACTCTTACAACATACAAGGAAGAGGACAGCTCACCATGTTAAAACATGGAGAAGAGCAGATAAGGCAGGTGACCTATTTCACACAACCATTATAATCATTCATCCACCCTTGCTTCCAATGGCACACAGTAGGAACAATATTTTTACACATTTTAGGGGTGAAATGTGATTACCGGGGATGAACATTCATGAATCAGCCCTAAGTCTTTTTAACAGACTAAAGTGGAATACTGCAGCAGGATAATATATTTTAAAAAAAAATCAGTAACACTCAGTAACACATGGAGTTACCTGTCTTTGGAAGAAAGCACTAGCCTTACTGGTGAGTACAGACACATCATTGGAGTAATTGAGCAGTGTGAATATGTTTTAACTCACCTCGTTGATTAGAAACTGCAGCTGGATGACGGCAGCTCCGCTCTCATGCTGACAGTAACACTCCACACCTGGACGACCAAACCTGAAAGGTTCTCTGTCAAGGAACGTGCAGTACCACCAAAGTAATTTATCACGAGACCACTAGTGTGTGTTTCTGTCTGTGTGGGCAGCCCAGTATGTACTGCAACTGCCTGAGGTGTCTTTTTTCTTTTTTTTTCAAATATGGCGTCAGTAGCAAGTGCCTCAGCATTTGAAGGTCATTTGCTCCTTCGCTTCACCTGATTCAAAGGTCATGACATCTGCTACCTGGTTACCTGCTGGGCAGGAAAATGGAATATCCACAGTGAATATCAGAATACCAGCAGAGTTTGAACATATTCATCACCTACTAGAAAGTATCTCCACATTGCAGGACTATACCATTTCAGACCCCCACATCCCTGTGAATCACATTCCTTCCTTGAAAATATTGTAATTATGCAACACTTCATTATGCGCCCTACAGTTTTACAACATAGAGCTTGGTTTTACCAGGGGGTATTTTGAGAATATGTTCTTAGAATAAAGGCACTTAGGAGCCAATTATTATACACAAATAATAACATGTCAGACAGAGGAGGAATAAATATATAGAGTCAAAACAAGGCAGTGGCACTGTTACAGGACTGAAGGGGAGAAAATGGGTGGGGGGTCAGATATTCAAATGTACAGAAAATGAATCAGCGGTGAAGAGGTGGATATTATGTGAGTAGATGAGAGAATAATAGCGGAGAGAGAGAGAGAGAGCGAGAGAGGATGCAGTTAAACAGAGATCGACAACTCCGATAAAAGATGCAGAAGAGAGAGAAAACAGGCAGAGAGGGGCGGAAGGATGGAGGCTGGGGAAAAAAAAGAGAGAAGAGAGGACTGACAGAGAATAACGAGGGTGAGCTTACTGATTATATCCATTCATTCTTCCCGTGACTCTCAGGACTGAGGTGGGGGGTGGCAGTTTTTCATACAGGGGGCATACAGAGGTATAACACCCAAGGGAGGACACTATTGCTCATCATTAGTGTGTGTGTGTGTGTGTGTGTAAGGGTGGGGGGCGTGGTACGTTTCTGCATGCGACCACATACAGTAAATTTCCTGCAGAGCTATCCAACTAAAGCACAGTTTGAGACATGCAGCTTCTTATGAATACAGATTGATCAGGGACATTTCATGCATTTACATACACGCAGAAATATAGGCAGAGTGACGGAGGAAGACAGAGGAAAAGAATGTTCCTTTAATTAACTGTTAAGTGGAAGAAACCCCATCACGTTGCTAATAACAGTGGCAGCAGCAGCAACAACAGAACAATCAGAGCTCACCTAAGAATCTAATTCAAACACCAACAATCAAGTCCCTCCTCTCCCACAGTGCAAACTGCGCCTTCAGCCCACAGACAGGCACCAGTGTAATTTATTAAGCTGTAATACATGTAATCATTCCTGAGGTGTGTTGTGACCATCCCAATGAATAAAGCCGCCGCATCAACAGAGGCGGCACCACACACCTTGTTTCTTTGCAGCCAAATGGGCCTCTCATTCTGCACATTCATTTTACCTGAGCTGAATACACAATGGTGTTTATAAGTAAACACTATAAATGTATTTTCACAGCTATATTTGACAACAAAGTGTGAGAAAGCATGATGCTTAAAGCTGCTATGATCAATATTTTACATAAACAATGAATCAAACAACTATGTATAAATGACAGTGGTCGTTTGTAGCAATGAATCTACAGAGAATTATCAGCTAACTCTGAAGCATCGTAGCATATTTCAACTCACTGTACAGTTTTTTTCCGGCCCACAAATTGACTGTTGTGGTTCACTCTCATCAGTCTCATCAACATCGTTTCAACTGTTTTCAGAAAAGAAAAAAAAAAACACTTGGCAACTAGCTGGTAAACAGTGTGGAGCATTTAGCAGCTAAAGAGTTGGATATTTCCCTTAGGAGTTAGCGGAAACTAAACAGAGCTAAAAGGAAAGAGAATATTGGCCTTGCATTCATCAAGACGGCCACAACATAATCTTGAATCATAAATTCACAATTGTGAATATCTAGTCTGTGCTGTAACTCACTATGGAAGTGCTAAATTATATATTAAAACCCTGGATCTTGGGGAAATAATGTAGAAGTCTATAAGACTCAGCTTTATCAGAAAGACCTGGGGGTCAGTCTTAAATCACCTTCTTTCACAGAGCACATGCTGGTTCCCTTCCAATCAGATGTCAGCATGGTACAGTAGTTTCTGTGCTGCCCGCAAAGCTGCCCCCCAACTCTTCAGGTGGATTACGCTTTGCCCTCTCCCTCTTGGACAGGCAATTAATGGACTACAGCTCTAAGCCAGTGATGCCCTGACCAGAAAGAATCCAGCAGCTTATGATCTGTCTCATTCCACCTTAGATCCCCTGGAAGTCATGGAGGTGCATTTCTCTTAAACAAACACTGCATGGGATCCATAGGAGGCAGAGCTGGCTTGAAAACTGGCAGCCCTCTCTGTCTTCCCCTTCACATAATTGGGACAATAATGGTCCCTTGCTGGTCTCAAAATCTATATGGAAAGGGAAGCAACACTGTGCCGAATGTTCAATTACGCAGCGTAATAAGGCTTCAGCTGGCCTCTCACTATCTAATCTCAAATTCTATTCTTGGGCTTTTAATTTACGGCCACTTTATGTATGATTTATTCCAAATAGGGGATCATTTAGCCTCTCCTCAAATGTATGTATATCAACATCCTACATATCAGATGTTGTTAGGTGGGATTGAGGAGTTGTGTTTGAAGTCTTCATCTAGCCTGCAGTTTGCTGTTTTGCTTCCATACAGCAAAAAAAAAAAAAAAAACTAACAAAAAAACACCACCAGTTAGTGCATGTACGCCTTGAGTGTTACCACAGTAACCAAAGCAGACAGGTCAATGATGCCTGAACACATAAACCCAAGCTGACTACTTGGAAGGAACACTGTGAATAGAGAGTTATTATTATTGGGTTTGAGGAACAGGAGAGAGGAAAAACAGAGAAACTCTCCTGGAAAATTCCTAGAAAGCTAAAATAAATTCAATATCACTTAGTACCTGAGAGTGGTAGAGAGAGAAAGCAAATGCTTGGGGCTCATATTTGTATTCTGGTTCTCTATTCAAAAGTTTGTCCCCAGACAAATACCACACAGAGGACATGAGTTTCTCATAATAAATCGCAGCATGAAGTTGAAACCTTGGAATTGTGCACACATGTCCACTACGGTGGACACAGTAGTGGAATTTGTAATGGTCATAAATACGTCCAAATACTGTGTATCCTTAGTTCAACAAAGAAGAGTAATGATACTGTTTGGTGGTCTCATTGTGTTTGGGGGTCTCAAAGAAAGTAAAATATGTAGAATAAGGGAAGGTCACTGCTGCACTGAACAAAGTTTAGAGCTTCATATGCTGGGAGAAATTAAAAGACAAAAAGTTAACAGAGAGGCAAAAAAGCTCATCAACGCACACCAAATAACTGTCACGGCCAGTGGATAAGGACAGAGGACCTCGACGCTCTCTCCACTTGACCTGGCATGGCCGCCATCCTCCAGGATACTGCTGCTGGCTAAGCTGTCACAGGCTTGTGGAGGGACACTGACGTCCATGTAGGTCAAATTGTGCAAGAGAGGGGGAGCAAGCTTAGATCAGCTCATTTAATGAGGTTCTTGATGTGCGGTATGCCTGAAAGCTCACTAAAAGTGATGACTGCTGTTTGGCAAAACATGAGAAAGAGTTGGCGACTGTATATTAACTGTGAGAGATTGATCTGTAGTAAGTTAATCATTGTTTCCTAATTTGAGGACAGAGTGAAGGATGCTTGGATGACAAAAAAAAAGATGATCATTATTATTATTATTAAAAATGAAGAATGTTACTGTTACTAGTTACCGTCAATGGTAGAAATGACAACATTCTTTATTGATGCTTTTTTCATAGATACTGAACAGGATGTCATAAACTCATAAATCCTCTCATTTTTCTAACAAATCTGTGTTAGTCTATGGCAGAGCATTCAGGGGAGTACACACTCTCTGTACATAGTTTCATCTCTGCACAGAAAGTGGAGAGCATCCTTTTTTCTACTGTATATAACCTTCACACATGCAGCAGAGTGTGGTGTTAGTCAGGATGGTTTAGGCCCAGCAACAGAGCGGTCCATCTAACTCAAAGTGACTTAATTGAAAACTCTTTCCTAATGTTGCCTGGCAACCAAATCTTCCAGGGCCTCAGAAAGAGAGAGGAAAGGATTTAAGGTTGTGCTTTTTAAACTGCTCATACTGCCTTCTCTCTGAAGAGAGGCAGCCATCCCACAAGCATATTATCATGAAGCACACATACACACTGACACGGACGTGATCATAAGAAACAATCCGGCAAAATAAATTCACACCATCAAAGAGGGAAACAGTAGCATTTGTTCATGTGTTTCAAATGAATGTTGCCACAATAATTACCATAAATGCTAAAAGACTAAGCTTCAGAGCATTAAGTAGTATGCAAAGAATTTGGCCATAAACTGAGTTCCATCACGAGAACTTTGCTCTAGCAGACACCTGCTCTATATACCACTCTTTACATTTACATGTGTTATATATAAAAAGGAATTAGTGCTGACAGAATTGTACCTCGCATAAGTAAACTGTTATGTTCATGTGTACCACGGTAAAAAACAAATGCTTTTAAGACCAGACTATTATAAGTGCGCTACCATCCACCAGTTTTTATTCACATTTTCATTTTGTGGCACTGGGCCAGTGGTGCTGACTGGACATGCGATAATTTGCATTTTCATTTTATTTTCTGGAATCTCTGTTAAAATTCTCACAACATTTGAATAGAAACTTGACATTTGATCATTTGTCTTTTATGTTTAACAAATTATTTTGCAGCCCGTAAGGTAAACTACTAAGGAGTGAAAAGGCCTCTTTAAAGTTTAATTTATTTGTGGAAAACCTTTACCAAAAGAGCAAGTAAGAAGGTTTATCTCAACACTTTACACTGATGACTGAGTCAGCCTGACTGTTCAAGTTGATTTATTTGAGTGATTTACAATCTAATTATTAGAAAATCTAGCAAAGGTCATGGATAAATGCTTTGTTTAGATAACTAATAATCTAAGAGTTTACAAATGATCAATTAATTAATAATGGTTCTACTTGTACAAGCAAATCATTTATTAATTTATTTATATGTATCTATTATTATTGAAATTTACATAAATATTTTGTAAATGATAAGTTTAAAATGATCATTGTTATCAAGTGCTGCTATAAAAAAGACTCCATCTTCTAAGTAACCCACTGCCTGCGTTATTTATTTGAATGCCCTTTCTGCTGCTCCCAATATCTGATGGTAATTCAATCTTTACCCGGTGCATGAAAGCTTTTACATTTGTTTTTGTAAACCTCCGGCACTGGTTAACTGTTTACCACTATTGTGTCAAAATGTGTTTCCTATAAAATACATGTTTTCCTCTGGCAGTGTGCCTCTGCCTCAATTTCACGGCAGAGTGGGAAATAACATAATTTCGATTTCTGTGGGTTGTTTTCACATCATTGGCTTTTGACATGGTAAAAACAACGTTAACAAAATATTTCACGGGATTACATAAAGAAAGGCAGCTGGAGACACAGAGTGCTTATAATGAACATGATCATATTCTTTTTATGATCAAACTGAAGGTGCATTAGCTTACATAATCAACTGAGTGGATTTTACCCACAATATTTCCTTAGGGGAAAACATTTTGGTACACCTCGAACAATCCTCTGGTGCAGAAGAAATGCTGAATTTTATGCTATTATGCAGCTGTTTAGAACAAAAATTTGAAGATAGGAACAGACTGGTCACACTGTGATTGACAAGTGACAAACAAAAAGGCTGCATCATTGTTTTCTTAACATTACAAATGCCAGCAAAATAAAATTAGCCCAAATAAAAATGGGTACATGGCCTTTCCTAAATTGTAAATCTCTGCGTCAACATTTTACAAGAAAAGTTCCTCGACATCTCAGTTGGCATTGTCAATTTTTTTCCACTATTTTAACAAACATGACCCAAAGTTACTCCGAAGTGCCTCAGCTCAGTCCACATGGGACAGGCTCAGTAGGAGATGTGTCACAGTTGCTGACAAGAGCGATCCTCATTCCATTTTAACCAAGCGAGGTCTCTGTCTCGGCCCGTGACACCCCCCCCTTCACCACACTGCACCGGCCCAAAAAATGGACAGACTGACTGCAGGCATCGATAGGAGCAAGACAAGAAGACAAGAAGAGGAAGAGGAAGACAAGAGAGCGAAAGCAGAAAGTGGGTCAGCTTCACATCTTGTCAAGTCCGATGAAATTTTTCCAGAGCTATTCTGGAAGTCAAGAGTTGACTGATAATTCACTTTTATACTGCTTCTTTTTACATTCATTTTAGTCAAAGCCACGGGCAATTTTTCCTGACAAATAAAGGTGAGTCACCGGGTGTCTGACAAAGCAAAGTTGTCATAGAAAGAATTGGCTGGGTACAGCGGGGGCACAGACTGCAGGTTTTATGAAACCATGTTGTCCAGGAATAGAGCTGATCTTGATAAGATTGTAATTGAATAGGAAGGTGCCTGTATTACACATGAGAGAAGGGCTGGTTTGCTGCTTGTCAGCTTACCTCAAACATGTCATACCTCTGTAAATTTGTATGTCGGTGAGTGGAATAAATAGAATAATGAAGGAGAGGATGCAGCAGCGTCGGACAAAAATAGAAAGCTCCAGAGGGGTGAGAACAAGACGGAGGTTGGACAAAGAAGAGAGGCGAGATTTTAATGTGAGCCTGAGCAATGAAAAATGATAGACAAGATAAAGAAATGGATGTGGAGGAGCGGAAACAGTGAAACAGAGGGGTGGTAGTAAAAGAGAAAGAGGCGATTAATGGAAGATAAAGAGGAGAAGGAATGAGGGAGAGGCACCGAGAGAAAGCACAAGAGCAAGCCTGGGAGCACTGGGTTGCTATGACGTTAGGCCTGAAGTGACGTCAAAGCTAGCCACTCATACATCACCCTGCCAGAGACTGGGGCGGGGCCACAGGGCACAGGCTGCTCTGCACCGGACCCAGAGACAGGAACGAGGCGATGGAATTCGGGAGGGAGAGGAGAGGGAGCATAAGAAAGGCACTGCAAAAATAGTAGTAGAAGGAATGAAAGACAGAAAGGGAGAACAAAATAAGGAGGAAAGAAGTAAGACGGGGAAAATGAGAATGCCTTTGCAACAGTGAATCAAGGAAACAGCACAGTAATAAGCCTAGAGGAACAACAATCTTGCAAAGACCCCCATTGTAACACACATTACTCAGCTCCCATTGGATTCGTGATATCCTACAAATCATCCCTAATGCTGCAGCCTACCTTGACCTCAACCTGCCTCAACGCTCCCGTGTACCCATCTCATGCCCTCTCCAGCTGCCTGCAGCTGTTTACATCACATTTAAAGGCTGCTGAGGGAGCTGCATCCCCGTTCCTGCAGGCCACGATCCAGCCCTGCGCCACGGCCAACACTCAGCTATTACCAGGCACTCTGCTCTACCTTTCTTAAGTCAGCATTTTGTCACCCACCCTGACTTGGCACATTTGATGATGCTTTTAATATCTTTTTTAATAATAGCTTTTTGAAGAGCACCATTTAATGTCAAAATAATGCTCTCTATACTTTTTTATGTATCAATTCTTCATCTGACACATTCAAGCCTCCACACATCCTTATAGCTTGTGCCACAAAACCAACATTTTCATTTGAACATATTTTCTGTATTAACAGCAGTGTAGGAGGGAAAGCATATCCTGTGTGTCCACCAGGGACCTCTCTTTACAATGCTGACAGGGTTTTCTTGGTTTATGTGAAAGAAAAAAACATGCTCTGGACAAGGAGGGCAGGGCATTTTTTTTCGCTGAGCAGCACACCGGTCAGTGAAATTTGAAAACGTCTCAATTTGAACAAAAAAATGCACTTTCAACAGGTTTTCAGCTGTCGCTTAGCAACAGCAGGAACGGTGACTAGCATCCCACCAATGTGCCGGTACGCACTGTTACGCTAAAACAGCTCTCTGGACACAGGTCTTCACCCTCTGAGCTTTAGAAATGTACACATTGTAGCTCTAAAGGGGCCCTGTGACTTGTTTGTGTTAATCTGTTTTCTTTTCTCCTTCCTCTGCCAGAGCACTCAGGTATTACCAGATACATCAATGACAGAGAGAGCACAAGGAAGCAAGGAGATTCACGCTCCCTCATGAATATCAGAGTCACACATGAAAAAAAAGACACACGAGTATTGTCATGCAATCATACTGAAACGCAAGCAAATAACACACAAGCACAACCCGCAGGCACCAACACACAGCTACAGCACACACACACACACACACACAACAAAGGAAAAAACCTAGAGTTAAGCAAACTGGTGATTCATTTGTTTAACACAGTCCTTGTATAAATAATCTCCCTTGACACATTTGATTTATTATGCAGGCAAACAATTAAACTGCGATGGGGCCGCTGAGTATTTGTCGCTGCCTCAGCTTCCACATACTCACCTTGGAAAACATTACGATACAAACACACACACACACACACACATACACCTGTTATAGCCCCTGTCCCTTAGATTCATCTAGATGTGACATTCTTGACAAAGGTCATTTGCTGAGGCGCACAGTTCAACGCTGTGGTGATCTACGTTCATGAAAAAATGAGGAGTGTTCAAAGACTCTGCAGGTAGGAAGGCTGATTAGGGCCTGAAAGATGCTGCGAAATGATGACACGTCTTTCACTGTCAATAAAAAAATGTGAGATGCATGATTTTAATGACACTGTCCAGTGCAAGATGCGAATATCAGAAGCAGAGGTATTTTCAAGTTGAATACTTGGTCTAGTGTAAAAATATTTCACAGAACTAAACCAGACACCATCCTCATGAGAGCTTATAGTCTCCCTCACTGACCTGTGAAGCACAATGCTGAGACACAAAGGGCTACGTGGCCAGTTGTACTAGAATCACAACTCTATTAAGAAATACTGTCTATGAATTAGTCTGGGCCAGAGCCAGCACAGGCGAGGCTGTGCACAGTGGTGATGCACAGTAAAAATTGTAACCTCCCCATGCTGTAGGGATAATGTGGATTGTTGGTTCCTGGAGCATGGCCAGCTCTGCCCAGTAGTAGGGTGTTAATAACCCAGGACATCATCTAATTTTAGGAGGACAACTCAGCACTGAGCTACTGTACGGCCACTCCGAGGCAAATATCTGAAAAGAGATAAAAAACAGGGAGAGAGGAGGGAGGGAGAAGGAACAGAATAAAAGCAGGGAAAGAGGTTTGGAAATTCACTGGCTGTAGGGATTGAAGGCAAGAGGGAGAGAAAGGGAGGGGCGGGAGCAGGGATGGGAGCGAGGATGAGATAGAAGCGAAGAGGGGGAGAGTAAAGGGGTAAAAACTATGAAGGAACAAATGTAGAGTCAGCAGAACAGCTTGTGGCCAAACCTTCCTGCAAGAGCATGCATAGAGCGGAAGCAAAAATGAGAGATGTCGAAAAAATGGGAGGAAGAGTCAAAATCGAAACAGACAGGAGGAGGAAAGAGTGAGACAGAAGAAACAGAGGGAAGTGATGGAATTCACTAGAGAGACTGTGTGAATGGAAAAGAGAAATACAAGAACATTCAGTTTGGATGGCAAACCTGGGCATTTCTATACCCTGAAAATCCTGGATTGGAGAGCTGTGTGAATTTTACCTGTGTTACTGCAACTGTCAAAATGACAGGCAGCTTTACAGAAATCATAAATTCTGCTGCAGTGATAGCAATGCAAAGCCAGTTAGAGGATTATGTTCCAACAGGCAATGCTGCTACACACAACACTGAGGCACAAGAATATCTCTGCAAGTGACAAGGGGCTGTGGTTTCTCCTTAAAAGGTGACTTTAATGTTATTGTGGCCTGTCCTGAACTGATTCTAAAACCAAGGATTAAGATTTTATCCATTTAGAAGTAGCCATGCTTGTGTTTCTCAAAGTAAACAAGTCTACTAGACAATTTAATGCCCATGATCTTTCCCTAAACCTAACAGAACTGACTGTGTACCTTGACCTAACCAAATGTTTCACCTTTATTCTTAACAGTTTAATAGTTTAATCAGTTTATCTCCTGGCACCAGGAGGGGCATTAATTCAGGACGGGTCATATGATGGGACTCCTCTACATCAAATCTGCCCTCTCTGATTTCCAACTCTGCTGTACTTTCAAGCTTCATCTATGATGACTCACAGCTAAGGATACATGTCCGTGTGTGTGAGTAACATTCAGACCGGAGAGGAAAGAACTTCACAAGTTGGCAATACAACCAAACATATTGGTACTGTGCTGGAAACCATAACAGATATCATCTATCACATAGCAAAGGAGAGTCAGTCAGTTCAATCTTGTCGCCTCTGGAGCCTCATGTTCACCTGCTGGCCTCAGATTAAATCCCACCTGAACTATTTCTCCTGCTTCCTGTCTTTTTCTGCTTTCCAGTGTTCAGCATCCATCACACAGTATGAAATGAATAAGAACTGAGAAAAAGAAAAAGTGAGTCAAGACTAAATATATAGACCAAACGTGGTCACTTGGATGGTAAACAAGGCTCTACAACTACTGTAATACTAGCAATCAGGGCTGTGTTTAGCTACTTAATGTTAAACATGCATTAATTGATTTTCTAGCAACTTGGGTGTGGTGGAAACAAGCTGTGAATACTGACTGCCTTTTAAGTTGATTAAGATAACATGTTGTCAAAGAGTGGCTTACTGCACATCCAGTACCCATACAGAGTAACATTAGCATTCATTCAGTGTTGTTCCTCTGGTGTGTTTAATGACCACTGGTTAAAATTTGCATGCTTGGTATCTGGTTATATTTTCTAAGAAACTCATCTAATATTGACAAATGCACCCTTTACCCAGCTATTGACTGTACTGCACTATGATTTCAAATATTTCCTTATTATCAACAAAAACATCATGTACCTCATTAATAAAACAAGTCACAACTGTGTGAAGGCAACCATTTATAATAAAAGACAAGTTTATCTTTAGATTAGCAAGGCTTTCCATCTATGCATATACTTATTTCTTATATAACAAGCAAAATCTATGATATAAATGAAACATGAACCACGTCACCACCAGGTCTCCAAAGGGATACATGTAACTCCTTTGCACACATAGCGCATTGGTCTTTCTCGTCTCACACATTAAGCCCGCTGTTGTCATTGGATTGCACATATTGAACATGCTCACTATGAAAAGAGGGCATTCAGTCCATAAACAGACTCTCAGATAGTCCAAAAGACAGGGAATCTAATGCCAGCAGGGCCACGGAGAGGAGCATGTACAAAACTACCCTTGACAGCTGATCAATTTCACCATGTAAACATTATGTCTTACAGTGATACATACTTGTTATTGGATATGGTAGATTAGGAGAGTGAGGGGACATTTAAAGGACAGATCCAGATGAAATGCTTGTATTGTATATATACAGAATATAAATGTAATTTTCTCTCTGCAAGGCTTTCTTCCCCCACCCAGTTACGATCAATGTCTCCCTCACACAACTGAGAGGAAAAGACACCATATGGCTGACAGGGAGAAAAAAAAGTTAAACAGTTTCAAAGACAAAACCCAAGTGGACATTTAAAATGACAAGGTGGTAAGGAGAAACATGGTTTGGCTATATACAGAGAGAAAAGAGGGAGAAAAAGAAGGAGAGAGAGCTGGGGAGGAAAACACCAGCAACTGCAGGACTAAAAGTCTGTGACTGGGTTTCCTCCCGTCAATGAATAATGGATGTGGCGGATGGGAGCCAGCATATGCATTTAGATGGCTTTATGTATTATCCTCTCAAAGTGGTGGGGAGGAAAATGTTTTATTAGAATGTAACTTAATGCCAAATTAACCTTTAACACGTTCACACTGTGAGATCATGTGTCTTTGTTTTAATAAAAGCTCCAAAGGCAATGAAATGCATCCAAACTGAGGAGCTTTCTTATCAAACACTTCCGTTAATCTCATTAGAACAGCGCCAGGTACTGCACTGTACTGCACTGTACATCGGCAGGTGTAGCTGGTTAAATAGTGCGAAACTGGAGTGTTAAAATGAATGGTACATCATTTACAAAGCTGAAAACACTGTAGCCATTAAGCTGGAGCTATCCTCAACATACTCACAGCACTATCCCAAAGCAATCAAAATGTACTGTATTGTATGTGTGTGTGCTCTCTTGTTCCCTCCCCCCTCCTCTCTCCCGACACAAATGCACACACACATACACACACATGCACCCTCTGGCACTGATATCAAACAAATCTTTTCAAAGGTTGGACTGTGGGAGATTAGCCACTGCTGGCCTCTAATATTACTCAATGTGCCAACCAGTGCAGAGCCAGGCCCTGCTTTCAAGGACAGGTACCAGTATGCTGCCAGCGCAGCAGGAGTCAGTATATTGCCAGCCGTGCAGTAACACTTGACTGACTGTATACTCACACCTCAGAAACTGGTATGAGAATGTGTGCAAGAGATCGACTGTTAAACAAAAAAAAAAAAAAATGACTTCAATGACATCACTCAGAAGTGGCATAAACACACACAAACACACACAAAGTCAGATGAAATGATAGTATAGTTACAAAGGTCAAATGAATGGTAAGCTTGTGACAGACTCACCTAGAAGAGGAAAACAGATGCTACAGTCAAAAAGAAAAGCACGGTACATTTCTGATTTCTGCGTGCATATTCTTGACAAAATGAAAGAAGAAATTATATCACACTGGCACTTCGATGACTTTAAAGACCTACAACACTGGCATCTATAGATGTGTTTAGACTGATGGATTGAGTTATCTATACAGCACTCCCTGCTGGCATGGATTCTGTTGTGTCTGCTTTAGGACTAATTAGACACACCGTTGGTACATTGTATGGCTGTCACTTTGCCAATAGCACGCTGGAGAAGGGCACCTTGCCAAAAGTGTCATGCAGCATATAAAATATTAATCAGAGTGCTGTCCTTTGCTCTTTGATTAATGTGAGACAGAAGGCCAAGTATCCCCAGCACTGAAACTGGAGGCTGCCAGTGAACTACCATGCACACATACATACAAAAATAGATGCGCTGCTGTGCTGCACTTTGTGAAGTATCTGCATTTTCTCTCCACCCTGATCTTTGACACACACATCCTGCACACCGAGGGCAGCGGGGTGGCACAGTCAGTATGTAAGATGTCCCTCAACATGCCCTAGGTTGGTAACCATCTGCACTGCTGAAGCGTCCTTGAGCAAGAAGATGAATCCTTAACTGTTCTGCAAAATCTATGCATTTATAGGTTTCAGGAAGACAAACTTCAGACGAAGTGCAGACTAAATGTCAAAGGTTCACCAAAATCATAACTAATCACTGTCAGTGTGACTGTTTTTTTTCTGTTTTAGGCCACACTATCTGATCAAAATACCTCTAGCAAATTTATTAAAATCTTGACCCAGACCAGGACATATGGCTTAAAAATAGATGGGTGAGTGGATGAATGTTGGAGTGCATGAGAAACATTTCAACACCTTTAGCAGATAAAAATACCTGGCTGGACAGCAGAGAAAGAGTGACTGTGGATTAATGTAGGTGATGCATTAGAATGGATTAAGTAATTTGGGGCTCCAGAAAGGAAGATATTCTGCCTGAATGACAGGATTAATAAAGAAAAAGAGCACACATTCACACAGTCAAACACACCATGCATGACTCACAAGTCCATCTGTGCGGTATAAAAAAAAAAAGTGCCTATGACACATGCACAAATATCACAGAACATGTTTGTGCATTGCCTTATTTCTGTAGTGCCAGGGATTGTTACAGGCAGATTAAGAAAGAAGGAGAAGAGGATGGAGAAGAGACACACACACTCATAATCACATCACACACCATATACAGGCCTTCGGGGGGAGGGGTTTAGAGTGAGTGCATAGTGCAACAGAGGCAGTTACATAAGTCAAGAGGATTGTCCCTGTTTGTGGGTGTGTGTTTATAGACATGTGTCGTGCAGTGCGGAGGGCACACAGGCCAGGATATATTCTGTTTCATCACCGCGTGTCAGGCAAAGTGCCTATAGTGTGTGGTAGACAAGAAAAAGTACAAAGGAGCAAGAGCACGAAAAAGAAAGAGCGCCTTCCTCGCTCTGCTGCTAATCCCCTCTGTCGCCTCACCGCCTCTCTCGCTCATACCATCTCTGTCATTTTTATCTCTATCGCCTCTCTGTCTGATCTCTCTCTCTCTCTCTCTCTCTCGTCTTATCCCCCCCCACCACCCCCCTCCATTTCATTCCTTCGCTCTTCTGGGATGGCTGCAAGGTAGCCCAACCATGACGGCTGATGTTCAACAAACACATGCATGCATACACACAAACATGGGCCATAACTACACTGCAGTTTGTGAGCTGTTTGCCTCCAGACAGTGGAAATAAAGTGATTCCTATGTGTTGGCACCTCACTGGTACTGTTCTTTGAAACGGAACAAAAAGATCATGGCTGTGTGTGTGTGTGTGTGTGTGTGTGTGTGTGTGTGTGTGTGTGTGTATGTGTGTGAGTGAGTGAGTGAGCGTGAGTGCACCTGAGTTTGTGTCTAGATATATTTGCAGCATCTATCAGTCTTGTCTTCTCTTTCCAGGTATCATCAATCCCAGAATTCCCCCGTAGGGCTGAAGGCATTTACATGGTAGCTGTTTTATTTCTCCATCTCTGCCCTGAGACAGAGCGGCAAAGGATGCGTCAAGTCAAATGTATTTATAAGGTGAATTTCAAGATAAATGGATTTAATAAAAGTGCAACACACACCTATTAAATAACAAAACAGCCAGCTTTTCTGTTATGGTTTCTATAGTATTCACAACTACACCTTAAACAGCTTTTTTATACTGCATTATATGGTATACATTACATGTACATTAAATGAAGAGAACAAAATAAAATAAACATTTATAATAATACAAAACTACTAGAAATGTACCAAAGGACTAAGCTTTTAAATATGGCACAACTGAAGTTATCTGCTATGCAGTACTGAAATCATTCACAGATTTATTATTGTATTTAAATTTATTTGGTGATTTTTTTTTTTAGTTCAGAGTCAAAAGTTTATTATTTATATATTTAGTCTATATTTGCCTATTTCATAAATGATAGGTTACAATTACTTAGTTTCACTTCATTTTAGAAGACAGCTGATTTACACATTGAGTTGAGCCAACAACAACAAATTCCAAAATACAGGAGCAGTTGTATACAGAGCTTACGGATATGTGTTATTTACATACAATTTTCTGCTATGTGTCATTATCTCTCATTCTTTGCAGAGTTACATCACATAGTTAATGTACTTTTAAAAAAGACATTCTGCTCTTGGTCTTAAATTCTTACCTCTTTCCATGCTGCAATAAAACATGCAATGCCTTTAAGCCGTTTTGCAGTGACAGCCAATCATTTGTGGAAAAAAAAAGGCAACTATATGACAGCTGATTGTGGTTTCAACTCTCCAGTCACACTGTATTTCAAAACGGGAACACACATTTATCCAAGATTACTACTTTCAAGTTCGACTAATCTATTTGCCCTCTGCAGTCAAAGAACAAAGTTAGATTAAAAGGATTAAAAGATCATACTATGCACTGGCTAACACTGTATTAGCCTGGATTAATTAAAGCTGCAATACATATTTTTCTGTATGGTCTTCACAGTAATGATGATGGAGCATCTAGTATCATGTTTCTGAAAAGCTTTCAGCCTATTGTTGCTGGTATGCAGAAATGATGATATATTCATTAGAAAATAATGGATTTCAGCTGCAGCATCAATATATTTTGGACAATTCCCAGTTTTAAAGCTTTGGTAAAGCATCAAATTAATTTTGCAGAGATGCGCAGAAGCCATGGAAGCGTTAACAGAGAGACCTCTGGGAATCTGAGCCCCACAGGTTTTATTCAAAATTATTCAGGGAGTGTGTCTGAGGTCCAAAGCTGTCGCATCACATTAGTGTCCAAATCACTGTTAGCAAACAAAATGATGTACAAACACAAATGGAAGCAGACGCTCATGTACAAATGTATGCTGACAGAGGCTTACAGGCGCACAAACACACACTTACTGTACACAGACAACTGAACACAACTGGCTCCTCCCTACATATTGGCACTAAGGCTACCTCATACATGCAGAACACACACATGAACAACCGCAAAGACGACACATACATGTGCACACACAAACACACATACAGTAAATGCACACACACGCAGAACACAGCCTGCTACAATGGCCTTAGCCATTAAAAATGCATGGCACTGCAGCAACAGTTTCTAAAATTGAGCACCAGGGCCAGCTGCTGATCGGTACGCTGAGAACTGGCTACCGAGAGCAAAGTGGAATGTGAAATCGCTCCCACAATGTCACTTTAGTATTAGACAATATAAACACACTCTTACTGTAAAATATACAGTATAGCCAATTACATGAAAGACAGTGCTTGCTTCATTGTCTGTGACATAACAGTCAGAGAAAGGGTTAACAGCACGTGTTATCACTCTGGATGCTAATATTGTCAGGTCTACACAGTGCCAGCGAGGGTTAATGCGCTCACCGTTGTCCTCCCTCATGGTGTTATCAGCAATCATCGACACCCGCGTCTAATGTGAAAGCAAAAGCGTTGCCAAGCAGCAGACAGGAAGAGAAATCAGGCCAATAGACCCCAATCGAGGCTTAATGGGGGCCTAGTGGCACGGCTAGCTGAGACCTCTCGTACAGCTTGTTCATCATTCACTCCCGCTGGTGTCTGGGAGACAGCAAGGGCTTCTGGCTTATCAAACAAATTAGTTGCTTCATCACTGAAATGAAAGCAGTGATGCACAAGCTGTAAGGTTGTCCTTTCTTTTACTGGGCTGTCCTTGTTATGAATCAAAAGACGCAAAATGCATAAAGAGAGAATGCTCCGTAGATGGGATTGGTGGTGGGGGCTCTGCAGTGCTCTGAGTGCTGGGTGAGAAATGGTGGGCATCTCCCACCCCCCAGGTGTCTGACACTGTGTTCTGCTCATACAGTGGGAAAAAAGATTCTTGGACAGTGGTCTGATTACAGTTGGGTCAGTTGGCACAATTATTGCCCTTCCAATCTCTGCAAACCCCGCCCACACAACACCAGGTCTCTGAGTCACGGAGCTGGATGGCTGCGACCACTCTGGCACCACTCCATATGCAGACACTCCTACAGTACACTTTATCTCCTTCTAATTTCTCTTCCTCCTCTTCACTTTTCTAAACTTAGATGCAACTTCGTCAGTCTGCAGTGATTTCATCCCTCCACTCTTCCTGTTGCTTTTCCTCCTGTCTCCTATAGCTGCAGGGATTCAGGTCTGGTTGTGCTGCACTGAATGACAAACCAAGGACACATCTGCAGCACTTTTAGGTATTTGTATCTTTACAGCTTTGCATTATGTTGATGCTGCTCTAGAAATCTCTGGTTTTGTTTAAAGAAAAAAAAAATCACAGCATACATCCCTCCTGCAGAGTCTGCCAACTCCCAGTCTGGATGATGCTAAAGCAAAGGGACACAAGGTACTGTAGTGCTTTGTCCCCGGACAAACATAAGTGTAACTCCCATCTTAGTCATCCCCCATCCTCCTTCTGTCTGTCTCTAACCCTTTTGTCCCTCCCCCGCCATTCCCAGATTTCACATCACAACATAATCCACATTCAGCTTCAATCAGACGGAAAAGCACAAACAGCCCCTCTGCCACTCACATCCCAAATACAGACGCACACGCTGGACGTAAACAGCGTCGCACACATGCTTAAATATAAGCCTATATCACACACACCAATAGGCTGAGAGGACGGGGGTGGGGTGTGGGTGGGGGCATGACAGCCATGTGGCAGGACATTAAAGCCTGAGTCACCACGTCATGAGACACGTGTGTGTCTTCCCTAGAGGCGCTCAGCATGACAGCACACTGAAGGGCAGCCTACAGAGGAGCAACAGGGGGGTAAATATCATTGCAGCTACCAGCAGGGTGGAGGAAGGTAAACGTCACAGATTTGCATCACTTCTATTGACAGGCAGAGGCAGCTCCAAATTCTTGGCCTCAGTCAGCTAAAGTTGGTCTAGGACAATGGCTTTACTCAACCAAAGTCCATTACAAAAATGCCATCTATTTAGGCAGGCAGCAGTGAGGCTTAAGTCACTGAGCGGATATTTAGAGCCCTCTCTTTTGAGCTGAATTTCCAACATTTGTTTGTGATGCTACTGTCAGCAAGAGCAGGAAGTACGGAAACACTGTGGGCCTGCCATGGGCTGTCAGTCGAGGGAGACAAAATAAATGGCAGATCCCAGAGCGAGGCTGTGATCAAACTCAGCTGTATTTACACCAAAAACGATCATTTGTGGGTTCAGCTCAGTACACACACACTTCCTCCTAAACAGGCACTGCGGTTGAAGCTGCTTCAAGCATCATGATGTACCAGTTTGTTTACTGACACATCAAACATATCTGATAAAAAAAAGAGAGAATTATATAACAACCTCACATGGTGAATCACTGATTCTTCTACAAGTGCAACTGGATGAACTTGGAGAATTTGAAATTTATACTCTTTCAGTCTGCAGTCACAGATTTTTTTTGGCCATTAGGGGGCAGCAGAAACAAAGTATAAAACAACACGAACATATGACCACCTTTTAAGTGAATATCGCACATATAGTATCAAATAGTCGCTTCTTTGAGCATCCAGCAGATAAAAAACAATATTAGCATGCATTTAGAATCGTGTTTGTGTGCATCACATTTGCAGGGGGGGGGGGGTTGGAGTTGGAGTTGACAGAGAAGTGACAGTGATCCAAAACAGTAAAACTGTAGGCCTGAAAACCAAAACCACAAGTGAGAAGGCAATGAAAAGACACTGTAGAGCTGAGGGGAGTTTATCCTGGGGAGTTTTTGATCTCTAGTATCAATATGGAGCCGTTTTGGTGAGTGGGTGCCCATTGTATGCACGCAACATTGTGTGCATGTGCAGGGGAGTGACATGATACACGTTCCTGCCAATAGTCCTGCCTATTCATCTCACCTACAGGTGATGGTACTGTTCCAAAAAACACTGCATCAGCAAAGATAGGGAGAAGAAGACTGCTTGCTCGTAAAGCCATCTGGTAGTCCAACTAATACAGCCTAGCACAGAGCTACAACCACCAACCTCACTTTGGTTAATTTTCAAATGTGTGTGCAGTGTTTGACTACTCTAAAAATGCTGTTTCATAGGCCTTTCCACTTTGGTGAGAAATATTTCTGTTGGGAGAACATAGTCATGAGTTGGACAAATGATTGTGCCAAATATTATCTTAAGGTAAATGTCATAAGCACTTTGTTGAGCAGGCATGCAAATGTAAACACTAGCTAACATTTATTGTTCAACAAGAAGTATGCACTGCAAGCGGGACAGGCTGTCTCTCTGCTTGAGGGAATTTATTGCAGTTAAAACGGTTGCAACTGAGATATCTGGTGATAGTATGTATTCCATAATATGCCTATAAGCAACATTACCCACATGGTCTCACTGGCAATCTAAGCTTGTTAGCTACAGCAGACAGAGACACTAATATTCTCTAGCTGGAGTTGGTTTAGTTGAATATGTAGAAATTAGCCTTTAGCAAAGAAGGTAAAAAAAAGCATGAAATAGAACAGTCAGACTGAAATTGTGTAATACTACGTCTGGGACTTTACGCTTTAGAGCAATAAAACTATAGACTAGTGTGTGTGTGCATGTGTGTGTGTCTGACATAACAGATGGTTCACCTGCATGGCATTTGCTGGATGTTAAGGCCTTGGTGAGGCTAACTACACATAAATATAGAACCATGGGTAAGGACACCCAGCCACTGTATGTATGCAGCTGAAGTCACATACAGCTCTGTCTCTGTCTGTAAGAGCCTTGGCGCACACATACACCCACATCTCAGCTCACACAGCAGTGACAGGCAATTCCTCAAGGTCTGGTACCTTGGGAACCTCTCTGTCTTTCCTCCGCTGTGTGTGTGCGACTGTGTTTTCTGAGCTGTGTGTATGTATGTGTGTGTTTGTGTGTCTGTGTGTGTAGAAGACCTTGCAGACAGAGACAGAGTGTCTAGATTTCAGTAAGGTCATAACCAACCATTTACACAGCCCATGGCCATTAGGTGCTCACGGTTTGTCGCCTGCACACCATCAAACCAGAACAGTCTGTCTCTCTTAACACACCTGTTCTACTGCAAACACACAGCAGCTCAAAGGAGGGGTTGTTGCAATCTTACCCTGTCCAAATATGCAAATGTATACCTGACTGACATAATATCAAGCAGCATCACACCAGTATCACACCAAACAACACTGAAAATGACATCCTGATGAGTACAAAAGAACTGGAGTGCTGGATAGCACAGTTCTAAGGCAATGGTGCGAAGTGGCAGACCAAGGAGATCTCTCACTAATTTGTTGTGTCATTATAATTAGTGCAGAAACATTAAGTCAATTAATCTATTAGTCAATAAACAGAAAATTAAACACCAACAATTTTGATAATCGATTAATCATGTAAGTCATTTATCATAGAAAAAGCCCTGACATTTGCTGGTTCCAGGGTCTAAATTGTTGCTTTTCTCTGTTTTATATGATTGTAAATTGAATATCTGTGGGTTATGGACTGGTTGGAAGCAATTTAAAGACATTTTAGAATTGTTATGCCCAGTTCTCACTATTTTGATTCCTTATTTAATTAAAAACTGATAAATCAATAAAGATTAATTATGACGGTTAAGACTTGCATATTGTGATAATACCTCCAGCATGACCTGTAACTATTGTGAATCTGGATACTTGAATAGGTTGAATGTGAACTACCGTGTTTGTAGGTATTGTAAATCTTGGGCATAACAATATGGACTCCAAGGAATTTAATCCTTTCTAACAGACATGTTGTCTGAAGGTTAAAACAGTAAACAGAGCACAATGTCCCCTCATGTCTTTTCTTACCATGCAGCCAGTTAGGACTAAGAAAATAAGGCTATGCAGAGGAGGCAGTATTCAAACGGAGGCACAGAGGTGGACTTAAACTGCAAGGTGATGTCACTCTAGACTACAAAAAAAAAAAGATTAAATGACATGGCAACAACGATCAGCCAGTGGAATGTGACTAGTCCAATAACCTGTGACTCAGCTGTAATCAGGTCTTCAAAAGGACTTGGGGCTTTCTTTGCTCATTAACTCCTCAGCTAATATCTACGTGGACACAGAGCCAAATCTTTATGCTTACGGTAGCTATGGGGAGCAAGCAAACCTTTGACCTTTTTTATGCTTGAGCAGGTTTGGTACAAAGCATGCCAGAAATCACATCATCATGACAGAATATCTTAATATATTAGAATATCTTAATATATTAGATTATATATATTAGAAGAACCTCTACATGTATAGCGTAGATGATCTGATTAGATATTGGCACGCCTCACTGCATAAATGTGTGCACTAATAACCAAAAAGCTCTGTAATTCTTTATCATCAGAGACTCATATTAACATCACCTATATGTTACATGGTAGATAAGAGAAAAATGTAAGTAGTGAAGATTAAATACACATAACCTCTTGCCACACAAGCCTCTGTATGTTCAGGTATGTCATTTGGGAGAGGAAGGATTACAAAAACAAATGACAAGAAAACATACGAAACATTAAAAAAGGGAAGGAGCAGAGCCCCCTGAGACAGAGCAGAAGATTACCTACAGTAGCTAGACAAAAATAATGAGCCGCAGAGAATCAGCACGGGGACCAGGAGCACAAAAAAAAAATAAAAAAAATCAGTAAATCCCATTAGAAAAATCCTACAACCCTAGAAGAACTAAACAATTATATCCCTGGGAATGTGAATTATAGAAAAGAGCTAAAAAAGCAGCATGCGGTACAACAGGAGATGAAGTAAGACAAAGAATAAAAGAGGGAGGAATACTTCAGTTATTTCTGTGGTGCAGCCCTGTGGAGACCTAGAGGTCACATGAAGGGCAGGGAGAAAAGCGAGACGACAAAATCTTTGTGCTTCACAGCATTCTGTAAGCCAGTCCCCTTACAAGCACCACAGGGATGGTGCCAGCCTGACAGCATAAGTTAGACTCAGCCCTGCCAAACTTCCACACCTCAACAACAATGTCAAGCAAAGCCACAGAGAGTCAGCCACTGACACAAATGTTCTACTCAAACACACACCTGAGAAGACATTCTTTCATTTTTAGCTTATTTTTAGCTCACGAAAAGCAGTGTTTTCATTCAAAGAGAAGCTTTTGATTCAATCAGGTCACCTTGAGAATAAACAAAAACAATCATTCAGTTATGACATTTTCTTACACAAAGCCATGTTGTGTTTTGTATCTCAGTTCTTTCCCTCGACAGCAGGATACACAGAAAGCTTCAGGTTCCTAGACCTGTGGACAAACTCATGCTTGCAGACCAGATGTCACTTCTCAACAATCCCCCAATCACACACTGTGTACACTTGGGGTAATTGAAAGACATCACATTCTCATTCAACCTCAAAAACGCATTTAAATTGATCTCATGCGGCTAGTTCTCTGTCGCTGTCATGTACGATTTGATACATGACAGTGACATTTCACTGAGACGCTAGATTTACGGCACGTATGATGAAGTGATATTTATATCGCTGGACAGGCAAGAGCCATCAGTACACGCCATAATCTGCTCAGGGCAAGTAGCAACAACTTGTACTTAGTGATCTCCTCAATGCTGCCTTATTTATAGACGAAGGGCAACTTGGATCATTTGTTTTAGTTTTGACAGTTGTAAAGAATTTGCAGGTAATATGCTCTGAGAAGTATAAGCATTCAATCTTCAGAAAGTGTCTTGATAATTAAAGCCTCAGACTTACAAATGAACCACAATTTGTAATCAATAGAAAGCATAGTGTTACCGCATGCTGCATACACATACCATAACTTCTGAATCAGACGCTGTGTACAGTGACACCACAAATCCAATACAATACACACACGCTCATTTACTTTGGAAACTTGACTCTTGATGATGAGGGACCTCTGTGGTGCGGGGACCGAGCAGCGGTCAAACCCTTTGGTCACGAGAGTACTGTTACAGTAGAGGAGCATATTGACCAGGACTAATATGAGTGCAAATCAATACAGCAGGAACATGGTCCTCACAAGTGGCCCCAGCACTGCTGAAAAAGCGTTTGTTTGAAATAAATCCTGTCATAAATCACAACAGGCTGACAGCATTGCGTGTCCCTGGTTGTCACTCTCTGCGAGGCCGAGGGGTGCGGTGAGTCTGCTTCCAAGATTGCTACATCCAAGCTCAAATCACTGTAAAATCACCACCATCATCAGCACCACTACTGCTTCTCAACAGTAAAAGGATGATTCCAGTTAAATACAACTTGGGTCTTTTTTTCGTAGCTTCAGCAATAGTTAATACAGTATTTGATATGATAGCACTTATCAAAGCTGCTAAGATCTAGCATCAAGGAAATATTGTAACAATGAAGATGACTAGACAGAATGTAAACAAGCAATCACTTTAACCAGATTCACTACACAAACTGAAAGTGAGCATACCTGAAACGTTGCTATTAATCCCTAAGTACTAAGTGCTGCTGTGGTTCAACACCTCTAAATTGTTGCGGACATCTTCTGTTGGTTCAGCAATACATACAAATGTATCTGTTTCCACCAGGTGGACAATCAGTCAACCAATCAGAGCTTTTTTGGCAAAATTGAAACTGTCAACCTGCATAGCTTGCTAGCTAGCTAATGACAGGAAAATGGCCACAAACACGAATCAGATTATTGCAGCTACACAGGTAAGTCAACTCTCTTCACTTTGCTATCCTTTCCAAATAAGTTTGACTAACCTAAGGGTTTGTTTACAACCTGTCTGATTGTTTTTGCTAACTTAGTGAGGGCACTGTTATTATTACAAATAGTAATGGTGGCCAAAATTATAATAAGCTAGGAAGCTTTTTTAATATTATGGGAGGAACTGATGGTGTTCATCACTCGAGACATTTCCCATGGTGTGACCATGGAAACTCGGCTAAGTCCATCACAGTTGAAGTCTCTTGTGTTCACCATCAGCTGTCACAAGCAGCTCGGATGCACACGCTTCCTCACTTCCACCGCCAAGTTAATTACCACTATTCAAAGTCTCGCAGCTTTCAACAACTTCTAACTGAAAGGAATACACGCCTGTAGAGCGATGCCTACAGAACTGCATCGTGTCAAGTTTGAAAGTAATTTTAGTTATTCTCTGCTTACTTTCAATTAATGCTATCTAATTAGCACTTCAAAACATTATGACAGGCCATCCCAGAGTGGCAAACACTACATAATTTGCCTGATCAAAACACTGCATCTTCACCCGTCCACAAGCAGTCCGAATAGAGCAAACCATCAACCAGTGCAGTGGCTACGCCCTCTGAGTGTATGTGTGCAAATCTGAACCCATTTATTCTCTCCAGCCCACATGACACTGTGTATTTACGATGAGCCACTCAAGCGTTGCCTGCCGTCTGTTGGGAATAATTAGTGCACAGGTTGGTGACCTCTCAGGCATTGCTGCTCTGTACCTCACACACACACACACACACACACACACAACTCTAAAGCTTGCTTTCTATTATTTTTTGTGTATAAGCTTATGAGAAATAGTGGAAAATCAACAAGCAATCCTACTTTACAAAAAGCCCTGATGATAGTGCCATAAACACACACACTTCCAGAGGGCACTTGTTTAGTATTCCTCCCTAAAAGCAGCCATAGCTGTTAACCTTTCTCCAGGTCATCAAGATTTCTTGTCCTCCAGTAACATTGCTTTCTAGTGAACAGAAATATCACACTGCTTCCTGAATTGTGATGACTCACTGCAGGGAGAAGGCCTGTATGTGTTTGTGCTTGGATGAATTCTTTGTGCATGCGCACTTTTCCATTAGTGAATTAGTAAAACATAACCAACCTTCAAAGTCATGTCTCCCACTTGAACATGCAGACACACACACACACACACACACACACACACAGAGGACTATTATTTCTGGCAAGACAGGGGCCAGCAGAGATAAGGGGCAGGGAGCAAGCAAGAGGAGTAAAAGCTGGGAGTTAAATGTACACTAAATTATTGAGGAAAAGCAACATGGCAGCACAACTTTAATCATCCTAAACCCCAATCCCATTTGGCGCTTGTCAAGGCTAAAGGACTTAAGCAGGACACACTGTCAGGATATTGGACAGAGAGAAGCAGCAGCTACATTGTTATGGTACTGATGCAGCAAAATTTGTTTTCCATTTCTAAGAACCGATAGAACAGAGGATGCTGAGTGCTTTTGGAGAGCATGAAAGATGAAACCTGGCGCACAAGGGGTCTTTGATTAAGAGTGCTTGCACAGGTACATGGACACAAACATTTCACGGTCACGCGCACATCCTTTGTTCCGGTAATGGTGTAAAGTTGACCAGCGCACTGAACTGACATGAGCCGCATCTCGGCAGCTCTCTGCTGACCTCACCATGGACTCTATTTTTTCACTATTTTGTAAAACTACCATCTGACAGACACAGGCCGACTCCTTCAACTCTACCAGCAGCTCTGAACTCACACACACACACACCGTCAAACTCTCACATCAGATTGCAAAGGGGTGACTTAATTTCAAGCTCCTCTTCTTTCTCTTCCCCAATCTTTGTCCCACTTGTGTGAAAAGTAAAATGAGGTCAGCTGAGATGAGATACTAATCCCTCTTGATTTTGTGTGATACCTCTCCTCTTTCCCAATCCTTCATCCCCCATATGCTACTGCTAACTAACCTGCTAACCACTGACACAGTAAAAAATCTTTCCTAGAATATCACTACAGGAGGCGCAAACACAGCACGGCAAGTTGTATATGATAAATACAGACGAGTGCATGTATTTACACATGTTCATGCTCAGATCATCCGCAAAGAACACATGGTATCCAACACAGTGGTGGCAGCAGCTTAACTCCTTTGATGGGGCTGTTGCTGTCACTCAGCCCCGTCTTAGCTGCGCTAAGCTCCAGCACGTGCATAACTGGCAGACAAAAACACACAACCCCAGGCCTGGTCTGCACTACAGTGTGCCATCTAGGAGGATTAGCTCGCAACTGGCAGCCCCATTCAGGAGAGGCAAAAAGGAGAATAAAGATGCGTCAAAACAAGAAGAATAAATGAATAAACAAATGATCTGGCTGAAAAGCTCCTGCACTCTTCAACAATGAACTGGAAAAGACAGCTCGATGCAAGCGCTTTTTACTATTTACTATCCACTCTGTCTCTAAGAAGATTCCGAAGACATGCAAAAAAAAAAAAAGCCAGTGAGTCGGGTGTTATAACTCATTCAAATCAAATCATTATATCATCCACAGACATATAAATTATATACAGCCAGTGTGCTGTTTGATCCATCTCCGAACCACTCTGTAGATTAAAAGCTTCACATTAGAATCCTTCAGGAATCGCTCAAAACATTGAAATACGCAAATTCCTTTAAGTTTCTTCTAGAAAATATGCATAAAAAGCGCTCTGTGAAGCTCCTCTACAGACTGTAAGCTATGAGCTTAGCTTACATTTATACCAATTGAAACTCTAACATCCTCAATTTCTGTTTTAAGACTCAAAATGGAATCCCATTCAGTAGTCCAGTGCAAGAACTCATGGCTCAATAAGGTTCTCCTGTGGCTTTAAGCGAGAAGCTTGAAGGGTAGCACAGTTACTGGGTGAATCAGAAGGATGATTAATGATGAAGATATGTCCCTAGGCAGTCTGTGCTATGAAAGGCTGTGCAGGGCAACTGCCAATCACAGCAGTTACTACAAGCCTAATATTAATAAATAACGGCGTGTATGTGTGTAAATGTGTGCGTCAAAGTTGCCTCTACCGGCATGTATGCGCCTGTCTGCCTATACAGTATACATACAGTGTTTGCATGTGCACATCCACTAACATTTGTCATCTACCATCTTGTGTTGATGCCTCTGCCACATCAGCGTCTATCCTGAAATAATAACCCTGTGTTTGTGTGTATGTGTGTTTCCACTGGGCATGTGTGTGTCTATGATGTGCTGCGCCTGCCGATGAGATAATCTGGCAGAGCATGGGTGACAATTTGATCTATTGATCTCGTCTTACTGGCTCACAGGAGTCTCTGAGTTATATTGCCATCTCGTGGCCGCCCGCCAGTAAAACCGTCTCTCTGGAGATGAGCCGTAAATTATTTACACACACAACTGCAGAACACCCAGGAAACAGACACGCACAAATACATACATACAAAATGACGATGGCTTCCTGCGGTCAGCTGCCAAAATCAGCTAATAACACCCCAGAGACATGTTTTTCTCCAGGCAGTGACAAACTCTCCTGTTAACACTTTACTGTATGTTACACAGGCTCTGGGAAAATAGTTAATTTCCACCCATATTATGCTGCGCTTTAAGCTGAACCAACAGGATATTAGTTATTGCTGGTTGTTACAAAACCAGTGCCAATAAGATATCTTGCTGTTGTTTGAGAAACATAAACATGTTTCATATGTAACAACATATGCCACGCAGTATGGGTGGCATATCTAAATAAAATACAGGCCAACGATGGCTGACGGGAGCGAAATATCTGACCAAAAGAGCAACAAACAAGAGATGTGAACTTCTCCTGCTGTATAAAATGCATATATTGCAGCTTACATGCAGAAATATAATAATCTATAATATAATTCGCCAAAGTAATTAGGCTTTATAATATTTACATTTTAAAGGTGTAGCATAGACTCATTTAATTTTATGATTAGATTGGAGAGAGTGTTTCCCCTCAGATTAGGCCGTACAATTTGGTCCAAATTAAATTTTTCATCTAGTTTAGTTAACATCACCGTCGGTGAAGGCTCATAATATCATTACATTATATTTAAGATCACATTAATTGTGTTGCAATAGCACTATGTTTTGTCTTTCGTCACAGGCTTCTGATGCTACTTCTCTATGTCAACAACCGCTGATGTTTAACATTGTGTGTTGTGGCTGTGCAAATATGGTTAAACTAAAAGAGCAAAAGATTCTTGTGTTGGGCGACAGAAGTACCAAAGAACTCATTTATGTCTGGTCAAGGAAATAAGGAGCATACAGAACAAGGAATGTGAAAGGTTCCTTCAGCTTCTTGCAGCCTTACCTCTTATTTAAACACTTCTGTCTCTTAACACTGAAAAGCAGTTTTATTCCTCCACATTTTAGAACACTGCTTTTCTGCTTAATACAATTACACTGCTAATACAGTGGACAGCTAATATCGTGGACTGCTTGCATAGCGAAACCTGTTTTTAGTACTCAGATTTCTTTTTGCAGCTAGGGTTTTGTAAAACAACTGAGCAGTGTGTGTGTGTTAATAGAGCCGCCTGTCTCAGTGCATTACCACCACACAGATCAATAAAGGATTCTATTCTTGGCCATTAGATCTTGAAGTAGAGGATAGCCTGCCTCTCACTCACCTATCTATTCCCTCTCCCTCTCCCTCATCCTCGGCCTGTCCTCTCCGCTGGCTCTCCACGTAACCCTTTCTCTGTTCCTCTCTTTCCCTCCTCAGACAACACCAAAAGGACATTGTCATCTTCCAGCTGGTAATTGGGCAACCTTGAAGTCAGCGGCGAGCAAACACAGGACAGTTTGGAGGATCACAGAAAGTGATTAAGCTTTATGGCTAGAGGATCGGCCGTCCTCAGGAAGTTCACTCAGACGCGATGTGAACACATACACAAATATTCACCCGCACACATGCACACATCCGCACACCTCCTGTTCCTGCTGTAATTCTCAGTTCTCTGCGCTGCCAGGCTGGGGTATGATCTCCGCCTGTAATCCTCCATGGGAGGGTGCAGCCAAATGTCTGTGAGCCAGCCAGACAAACAAGCACACATACCCACAAACATGCATAGACACCACGATGGCCGTGAGCCGCCACTAACTGCAAAAATAATGACCTCCGGACATAGATTATCAGCGCAGGAGTCCCAGGATGCTTTCCAACATACAGCCTGCCAAAACTTCAACTAAACACATCACATGAAACCCGCGAGCTGCAGCACAACAAAGCGCAAAAACCATGAATCATGAAATCTCCATTATACCCCGCCCCTCATCTGTGCCCACATTGGTATCACTGTCATCAGATAAAGAGACAGGGCTGACTAAACAGCAAAAGACAGGAAGAACCAGCAACTAAAAGAATAGATGGATGACTCCCAACTCACCTTCCCGTGACTCGATAAGGCTCTATCTGATCCACATCTTTCGAGCATAGAGACTATCTCTAAACTTTCAATTCAAAGTGACCAGCTTCAGGCAGCAGGAGCCATCTGACAAGATCATTTCATCCAAAATCTGGATAGTCTGAGGAGAATGCATTTGATCTCTGTGCCGTTTGGTTATGGGCGAGTACAGCTTTCTAATACTGAGTTTACCCTCTGTGGCTCTCCAGGGCAATGTACCTTCACTTGAAGACATAAGCCCCATAAGCTTATTCACCCAGTTCCTGCATCAGCCTAACATAGTACTTCTACCAGAGGAGGTTCATCTCATATCTGCTAACACATGTGTACCACTGACAGAATCTGCTCTGCTTTGGATGAAGAATTTGCAGTTTCTGTTGAATCTGTAAATCTTCAGGAACATTTAGTCATTGCTGGAAAATGTGTTTCACTATATCTCTATCCCTCAGTCTGCCTTTAGGAAGAACAGAAAACATACTAAAGGTACTTGAACTGCCCACCATCGTCTTTTTATAAGTCTTGTAAATATGGCTCCTGCAGATTTTATGCTCATCCCCTGCCTGTGAGAGTCTAGTTTGTATCCTCACCTTTCCAGCACAGGTGAGCGAGGCTGAGTCACAGCCATAGCTGCCAGCAGGTGGGGTGAGGGACAGGTGAGGCGGACAGCTCTTCATCACGTAATGAGCTGGCAAGGGTTGTCGGACAGGGCAGGAGAACACATGGAGGACCTGTAAAGCAGCCTGACACAGGCCGAGGCTAGCAGGCGTTCTGACTATATGACCCTGGTGCCGTTTAAGCCATAGCTGTTGTCCCTGTTTTTGTAAAAGTCCTCATATTGCTTGAAAGCTGTGAGCTACCACAACAACAACCATACTTCAATATGTGGATGAGCGTGGACCTCTCAGTGCCTTTTTCTTTGTGATTTTAAATATGAGCAAATGTGCAACAGCGTGGAAAGCGTTGGAAAAGGCAGCTAAAATGTGGAATTCAAGGATAATGAGTTAAGCTTGTTCTTGGTCTAGTACTATCTTACCGTAGCATTAACATCTGGGTCTTGGACTTTAAGGTTAAAACAAATCAAAGATTTTTATTCTTATGACTCACAGCTACGCCGACTCAGGGACATCAACCACTGAATGCTATTGAAAACTCCTCAGCACACTCTAAAATACAAAACCCAACCAACACATCCAGCATCTGACTATGGCAGCTCAGACATCTGTTCACTTACCTGCTGCCTCCAGGAAGTGCAGCTACCGGTGAGGCTGCCTGAGCCACCAGCCTACAGCTCAACTGAAACTTAAAGGATACAATCTGGGCGCTTACGCTCTGGTGCGATGGCCAGTATCTTCTGCACAGAATTAAAGAGAAAGCCATGGGCGATGGCTGATAGGGAAGCAAGCGGACAGTCTGGGAGATTTTAGAAAATAGAAAAAAAAAGAAAATGGTAAGAGAGGATAACAATTTTGCATTTCACAGCAGGGGTGTTGTTTTGTCAGGATGTCACACCTGATTTTTGATAAACAAATAGTCGGATGGATGTGGAGAAGTGTTATGAAACAAAAATGCAAAGCCTGAAATTGCACAGACAAGAAAATGAAGAGGAACAAATGCTCTTTCTATGCATGGGTACCCCTGTTCCTCGTGACAGGTTGAAATTTGAAAAGCCGCTATTTAGGCTCCTTTTATAATCATGGACCTATTTTGAGATTTCTTCTCTCTCATTTCTCTCTTTTTATCTCGTTTTGCTTCTCTCCTGCACTCCACATGGAAGTCGTGATTACACTGAAGTCTGGAAATAAAATATACAAAAAAAAAAAAAACAACACACATATCAATGGGAGCATTTTGGTTCCGATTTGCTGCAGGAGCCTTCTATAAGGCGCACTGCATCATAAGGTGTTCCTGTTTTATGTCCACCCTCTGTGACTGTGGCTTTATGGCATCAGTCAGCGGCGCTGAGTGAGCTGTTGGATTTGTTTGTTTAGCGGCGAAGGCTAAAGCATGTTACATAAGAAGCACTCAATTACGGCAGACACCTGCCTTCCTCGCGAGAAACATTACAGCCAGTTTCTGTCCAAACAGACTGAAGGTGCAGGAGGGAGGCTGGAGACTATTCAAAGAGACTTCTATCAGATGCCTGGCTGATGGACATATTCAGGCTGCTGTGGCAATCAAACCTGTAATCTCTCTGTTGGGCTCCCCAGCCACTAAACCACAATATCCCCTAAAGCCTTCAGGTGTGTTGACTTGACTCTTGATTATGTTAAGTCTAGTTTTAGAACAGTACCTCAGGCCCTTTAACACTGCTGACCACTGTTAAAGATTACAGTTTGAAACTTAATCTGCCTAAATTTGGATTTCTGCACCTTAGGTTGGTGTTTGGTCGGTTGGTGATGTCTATAAGATAGCAGACCTCGAGAAACACAGAGACTGCCCGAAACACAAGATAAAAGCCTATCAGTGAAATGAACTGTAGCAGCTACCAAACCTAAAGGTCGTGTTTTCTTTCCTTGTCCCACGTGAAAAACAACTGCTGATCTTATATCTTTTAAAAGACCTTAAAGTCTACAATTATCTTGACACAGCTACGGCATTTCACGATCAAAAAATTACAAAGACAAAGAATCACAAACAACCCTGTTACACAATCTTGGGAAATTAGTTAAATATGTGGGAAAAATCAACAGCAAGCACAGTGGTGTCAATATAAAGCCAAACCAAACCATTAGGAGCACACTTGAGGAAATACTGATTTCACATTATAGTGGGTTAAGATATCAAATGCACAGCATGTAAATTGCATTAGTGTTTATTAACCCACCCATTCATGGCTGATTCAAGACAGAGGAGGGCAAGCCATTTTTTTTTTTTTTTTTTCATGACTCTACCTCTTTAGCCATCAGTCCTGATGGATCAGTAGTCCTGGGGGTAGAGTGTGTGTGTGTGTTCATCTGAGGAGACAGGCAGAAGTGTGTGTGAGGTGTGTGGGAAGAGGTGGATGGAGAGAGGCAATAAGGTGGTGGAAGAGAAATTGGAGATAACGTGAAGGGGAATGCATGCACACTCACTCTGTACACACACACACACACACACACATACCAACGAGAAAGCACCGTTTGCTAATCAAACCCAGCATATTACGCAAGAGGATGGTTATTTAGCCTCCATATGACAGTTCATGCCAGAAAGCGCACATACAGCAAGCGGCGATGGTATTTTCATAGAGCAATGCTCTCTATCATCATACAACGCAACGGATAATATTGTTTTTTAAGTAAAAATTACACAGCAAGAACATACAACCAAATAAAACTTAGTGATGTTTATGTACTCTCACCATACACTATGCGCATAATGGGAAAGGTATAAGTACCATACCTTGGACAAGCACAGACCGCTTCGATGATCCTCTTTCTTAAAGGGATTCTTGCCAAACGCTAAATAAACCTTCAACCAGCAGGTAATCGTTTTAGTTTATTGACAAAATGCTTTAGCTAGCCAGGTAATTTATTGTGGAGAGCTCACTTACCTGCATATCCTGAGATAGGATAAATTACGCACAAACTGTGACTGATAAAATTTAAATAACACATTCAGGTGGGGGTGGCTGCCTGTGATGAATAAAACGAAAATCATCGGTCTCACCCACCTTGCAGAGCTAAATGCTCGGACTGGGGTCTCCTGGATCAGATGGTTCTCCTGTGGCCCCACTTGGACAGACAGGGTGGAGGAGGACACCTCTTTCAAGCGTCGGCACCCTGATGTAGACTTCTTATTTTCAGACTGCAGAGCACAGGAATTGAGATCACCCACGAATGGGGGATGGCCACTTTCTGTCTCGCATACACACACACACACACGCACTCACGCTCGCTCTCTCTCGTCTGATTTCCTCTGTAAATCTCATCTTAATTCTTGTTTTTAGCACCCAGTCTCCATGCTAGGCTCCGGCGCGCGGCGCGCTGCTCAGGTCGCTTCTTGACGTGCAATTAGCAGGAATGCCTGAGATGCTGGTGCATCGGTGTAATTGCTCCAGATACCGTGCCGTGCTGTGCTATGCTGCTGTGCCCCACCGTCTCGATGGCTCCGCTCTTCCTCTCAGCTTCCCTCCTCCTCTCCAGGCTGTATGCGCCGCTCAGCCAAAACTATGGAACAGCGGTGGTGGTGATGGTGCTGTGCTGCTGCTGCTGACGCTCTTGCGCATCTCTGACAGAGCAGGCTTCGACACAAATCGCCGCAACGCAGCCTCTCTCTTTCTCTCTCTCCTCCTCCTCACTGTCTGCCCCCCAGCGACAACGCCCCTCCCTCCCTCTCTCTCTCTCTCTCTCCCTCTCTCTCACGCACACACAGTAGGTTTGCTCCACGCCACCTGGTGATGCTGGTGATGTTGGGATGCTGCAGCGCTGGGGTGTCTGTGAGACAGACGAGCAGACAGACGAGGGCTCAGTCATATTTCCCTACACCCATTCTCATTTCCGCCTCTGTTTGTGTGCTTGCGTGGAAACGTCCCGCCATATTAAAAGGCTAAACCATAGTGGATGCTGGGGGTAGAATACCTGTCCACTGTGGTCTGGAAACATCCATGAATGTACACAATATTTTCCATGGTAGGCTTACACAAAATTCAAAATGTGGCAAAATTTAAATAAAGAGGAAAAGAAGCATCATTTACATGTCCAGATAAGGAGGAAAAGTCTATAATAGCACTAAATATGCAAATTTATTTTCATTAAACTACAGGAAGCATTTGCAGTGAAACGGCCCATAAAATAACCCAACAGCTGAGCAAGCAGTGCGTCTGTTAGTATCCATGGTAACGACTCTTTCAGCTCAGCAGTTTACTATTTATACCCTCCTCTTGTGGAGGAACCCGTCACAGCAGCAAGTGTGACTTCATTCAGGAAGTAACACTTTTGTGTGAAGAGCTAATGAGGAGGGGATGGGGTTGGGGAGAAAACCCATGTGTCTGCCAATCCAGGTGACATTGCATTAATACCCTGATTGCTTCTTCTCTTTACATCACAAATCATTAAATCCTGTTTGGAGCACCAACCTACAATGTACAAGACCTTCAAAGCAACATTAGGGTCAGCGTTCAGTCCCGATGGACATACTGCACAGAGTTCATGTCACATGTACTCTGTTCTCCTCTCACAGTCAAAAGATATGAAGGTTAGATTAATCGGTGACTATAAATTATTATAGAATTATGTAATTGCGCGTGTGGATAGTTGTCAGTTAATTGTACCTCCGTGCACTAGAATTTCAGGCTGCAGACTTTTTACATTTATGAGTACCGTATCCCCAAGTCACCGCATTGAGGCTGAGGCCAAAAAGCTAAAAATTAAAATAAAACGCTACAATGTGTGTCTCAAACAAACACAATCAACTCAGTGGTCCCCCCTCATGATGATACTCTATCGGGACTTCTGACAGGCTGTGAACCACTGGACCAGCTGAAAGGTAAAGTCTACAATCAGACAACTTTATCACCAGTTATGTTTCCCTAAGAGCTAGGCTGAGCCAGGTACAGCTGTGTGTGGTAGGTCACAGATGAAAGTACCAGCCTTGACAAGCTCAGCTGAGGCTGCTCATGTGATGGCTGTGCCACCTGTGTTTGGGCTGTTTACTGCTCACGCTCTTTGACAGAGTGCCCGCCCCGAGAAAGCAGGGGCAGGGTGCTGCCCGTCTCGATAGTTGTGTTTAGCTCTTGCTAACAGCACCTGATGCCAACTCTGTCCTTAACTGGAGAAAGTCCAAAAAGGGCATTTCTATGTCGCCGCAGCATATTGTATACTGTCGCATGAGCCTGTCTGTGCATTTCCACGTAAGCTGTCCTTTGTTGAGAGATGCAGCTGATGTAAAGATGCATCAAGGAAATGAAAGATGCTATTGAATAAAAGAATCAAAAGATATGAAGAGAGAGGACCAGGGAGAAAATTAATGGTCAGTAATCATACCAGGAAGGCTTGAGAACAATTATTTGCAATGCTGATTTGCATAATGAACTATGAAATTATTCACTCACCTTTTGCTTCAACCTCAACTGATGCTCGCCCCACCAGTCAGAATACATTACAGGCAAACAAAAGAAGTTCTTATTAAGTCAATCCTTGCATGTGTGTAGTGAGTGAGTGATGTGGGAGGGAGGGCTTTGGCGACTCTGACATCGATGATTGGTTACTTTTGTTGTGTTGCGTAAGCCCATTCATCTGGCTGCATTATTGTACTGTCATGTGCATGTTGTTAGAATCTATTTCTGTGTTTGTGTTCTTTATTAAGAGCTTTCCACGGTGTCGCTGTATTCAAATTTAAAGTGCAAAGAGAGCAGGACAGAAAAAGGACAGACAGAGGGGAAGAATGATAAGAGTCTCGTCCACATCAAAGACAGGTGATATGGTCATAGTTAGTCATTTAACCAATGCTTGATCCTAGTATTTTCTGTCATAATCTATACAGTTTGTTATCACACAAAACGAGCAACAACCTGACAGTGCAAAACATCTTATGTATCCCATATTTTACTGTTTATAATCTAATTTTACCTATTAGCATGAGTTTCAAATGACGGCCTGCTATTCACTGTACTCTTACTGTTACCAAGTTGCAATTCGTTTATTTTTGAAATCATTTTGCTTCTGAGTAGTGGTAAATAGTGACATGTTTCTACGTAACCTCCCCCAGGACCAACTTAGCTTCTACAGGTCTTTAATCCTACAAGTCACTTAACATCTTGTGGGTTAGACAATATATTGTAGCGTGGTTAACTTCGTTACTTAGGATCAACTGTGTGACTGCCCATCCCCACCCCTTTCTCTGTCTAAACCCAACCAGTCGAGGCAGATGGCGCCCACCTGAGTCGAGTTCTATAGAATTTCTGCCTCTTAAAGGAAGTTTTTGCCACAGTCGCCTAGTGCTTGCTCAAAGTGGGATCTGTTGGGTTTCTCTCTGTAAATTTTATAAAAGATAAAGTCTACGGTCTAAGACCTGCTCTATGTGTACAGTGCCTCAAGATAACTGTTGTGAATTGGCGCTATATAAATAAAATTTGACTTGACTTGACTTGGACTGATAATGTCTGTGAAGAACATCCTGCCACCACAGGCCCTCTGTTATCTATATTATCATTTCACAACCCTGGGAAATGTGCAAATTAATCACAATGATATCAGCTGTCATGCGCACAAGCGGAGGCGCTAATTCAGCGCTAATCCCAGGTCAGAGGTGAGATGGATGAAAGCCAGGAGCACCTACAGCGTAACAACCATGACTGACTGTATCAAGCAGTCAGGTGCATTAGTGCTATGCCCCTGGCTGCTGGCCGATGAGTACACATCGGCAGTGGTGCAAGTCTCTTTAAAAGCCTTGGTTAATCGGATAACACAGAATCAGAATAACGTTCATTTACATCAATGTACATTTACACATTTTCCCAGCTCACAAAGAAACAGTATAAGCAAGGATGATATGCATTGCTGGACAACAGATTGCAGAGTGAAGGCGCCCTACCTACACATACAGAATTTGCATATATTACACAGATGTTTGCATAAAGATTAGAATGGCACATCTACATCATCATGCATACATCTACATATATCTCGACCTCTGATCTTACCGCATAGGATTTAGTATGCTCTACAATTGTATAAGATTGTAATTGGTGCATTATATTAAAATCTTTATGTAATTGATATACTTTAGCATAGTCTAAAATAAACATAGGTGGTGCAACTTGAAATTCTTTTATATGCAGTAAGACTCAGTGTTCTCACACACAGACTATTCACCTCTGCTGTATTTTAGCCACTTAAAATCTTACAGATGACCTAGGATACACCTTGTCACCTCTTGAACCTCCAAGACCAGTCCTCACACACTGCACAGCCCGAACTTGGCATCACAGTCAGCTCTGTTTGACTAGGCGGCGAAGTCAGCTGTCTGGAAAGTGAAAACCCAGGGACACAAGGGACTGAGGCAGGTCGCAGAAGGCGGGCGTCTGCCTGTCATGCAGAAAGACCGGAGGGGACGGACCTTCCGCCCTCACTGACAGCTGTAGTTAATCAAGCGTTCCAGCACCTGGGTTTAGAGCTTATATTTAACCTTCCCTAGGCAGTTCAACCACTGTGTCCTTGCCCCAATATAAAGCACACTAGCTAACAGAGGATTACTTCAGTAGCGTCTTGCTCAAATGCATGCAATGCTGAGGTTTTATGATTAAGGGAAAGCAGGACACCCATAGGAAGTTGAGAACTTCACCTCAAAAACACTTCAAAGCAAGAGAAATATACACTTACACACACACACACATACACACATCCTGAAAGCGATTGCAAGTTAATGACCAATCCTCTTGAGGAACCTTGATTATCTCTGCCTGGTTAAATAGGAGGATGTTTCAATGTCAAACATTCCCCTGCAAACACATGTAGATGTGTTGCATGCGAAGAGTAGCAAACAGAAATTACATCTAAATGTCCCTCCTCAAAGCCCCACCACCCACCGCAACCCTTATGATTACAGAGGGGCTTATAAATATTGATGTGGGATAAAGAGATGAGGAGATGGGGGGTGGAAATTTAAAAAACACCATAAAGCCTTCATCCGTCCATAGCGCTCCTAATCAAAAGCTTGAGTCTAATATAAGCATGAGTTTATGATTCTGGCATCACACACAGAAGAAAAAACTGTAACCCATGATTCGCCTCCACCACATATTTGATCAAGCCTTCAAGGTCATAACGTTGTATGTCCCTAACCAGCAAGGAATGACTGAAATTGCAGGTTGTGGCTCATGTGTATGCATGCGTGTGTGTGTGTACAAGCATGTTTGTGCAAACAGCTCCGGGGGTGAATGTTATACAACATCAGCATGTCTCCTCTCGGGGCGGCACAGCTTGTATCAATTCCAATAATCAACCAAGGCGATAAGCTGACCATCAACACACACACACACACAAAAACACACAGTGGAACAGATGGATCCCACTATTAAAGGAAAGGGCATTGCCAATGTTACCATCGCACTGACACAAGACCTCTGGGAGGACAGATTCTTAGAAAGAAGCTGTAGTCGGCGTGCAGCCAAAAATTAAGTTTACTTAAACCGGTCATCCAGAGATTGAAGAAAGAGACATGAGAGGTGTGCTGCACTTTGTCCTCAGTTCAATGTCACTGACTCAATGAGGCGAGACCATTACTGCTGTCAGTTCTGGTCCTCTGAAGGAGCAGAGGGGAAACCCAAAACAGTCAATGAAAGTATCACTATCCTCTTCCCAAATACAGACACAAAAGCGTATAAATACAAGGAAAATGAATGGCACAAATGAATGTGTGTGTGTGTGAGAGAGAGAGAGAGAGGTCTCTTGTCCTGTTATCTAAGATAGCAATAATCAATGCTGAGCACAGGACAGGTTATCAATGACTCCCTTGTACAGCCACCCCCTACTGGTTGCAGCTCTAATCAATTCACGCCTTATCAAGTCAGCACTTCACCATGACCATGTTCATGTCATCAAACTGGCAACACATTGAGAGTCGTCTCTATCCACACATTAGAGGTGGAAGCCTGTCCGGAAAGAATAATGACCTCATGTGTTAAGATAAAAAGAAAACTGATGCTGAACAATAGGGTACAGTGAAATCCAGCTGAAAGCGGATTCTGAAGAAAGGTAAATTCCATTCCCCCCCAAGGAATACAGTGGCATTATGGTGACCCGTCATACTGAGGGCACCTCTCATTCTGCAGCCTCTGATTGGTAAATTAAGCCACACAATTATCCCGTGTGATTGGCAAAGGCTGTTGCACAATCCAATAACGTGGGATGAAACTTAGACTCCTGTTTTATTGGCAACCTGACACCTCCCAGTTCTGCTGTGTAAACTGAGTCTGCATCGCTGAATTAATGCAATCATCTCCAACACGAGGCAATTAGGTTGTGATTCAAGCAGTCGCTGTGATGCTATTTAAGGAAATCGTGCGTATCCTCCCATTCAGCCATCTATCTATTAGATTACCTTTCATCCGCATATCAGCTGAGGTAGAGCTTTGAAGTAGTGACATCAAATGATGCATGATTAGCGCTGTGCTAAACAAAAGTGTTCCTTAACACCATGCACATTTGGAAGGCATTGCTTTATCTTTGCATACAAACAAAGAGCCACATCTGGGGCGATCTAAAGCAGTGTTCAACGATCTTTTGAAATAAATACTTTGGACAGCCTGTGGCACAACAGGAAGTTACATCAGCTGCACCCTGACAACCACGATGGCTTCTCTGTAATAACTATAGACATGTGCAACTTTCAACCCACAACAGCAGTCAGCGACTAATATCAGCAGCAGTTAGTATAACTGTCAGGGGATGTAGTTGTGACTAAAATATCCCAGAAGGCTTGGATGCAAAAACAAACCCTAAATAGTATGTGTGGACACACATTTATTTAGCAAATGTGTCCACACATACACACAATCCCTTGATTCCTCTACTGTAAACGTTGTGTAGTGATGTGTTGAGCAAGGGACAGCTGTCAACACAGGTCTGTGTGTAGAATAACCACTTGCCTATCTCTGCTGTCACTGTCAAATCTTTAAGTGTACACAGAGCGGGACCTTTGACAGTTTATCCAGTTCCTCAGCCATACTTAAATATTGACTCGCTTTGACCTTCAAATAAGAATAGACTAATCTTTACAAAGTATTAACTGGTAGTCCAGGGAGGATCTTGTAGACACTGGTAAGTGAGCTCCATAGGGAAATGAAGGATATAGAAAGGAAGCTAATCTGTATAAATTACAATAGAACACATTCTCACATAGGATCACCTAAATCTGATGACAGATACTGTTTTTCTTTGATGATGATGACCTTGTGTTCAGTACTTTATTCCCCCTACACCTACGAATCTGAAGGGTTGCAGTTTTTTGTTTTTACTTCTCCCGACTCATTATGTCTGCAGAGCTGTGCTGTGTTGGCCGAAGGGAGAGGTGGTGGCGTTGCTGGAGTGTGTGGGCCAAAGAAGAGTGAAGAGAGAGCAAAGCCAAAGCGAGGTGAGGTGGTGGGGGTGGGGAGGGATGGGGTGGGGGGTGCAACCAGGTCAGCATTTCTGCAAGTCCGGGGTTCCGTCCAGCCTCCAGCGTTAGCTGCAGATTGTGTGTGTGTATGTGGGCGTGTGTGTGTGTGTGCATAAGAGAGAGTTACAGGGAGGTTTGGATTACTGCAGTAAAGCCTGGGTGTCAGTCAGCAAGCTCTCACCTCTACCCCTTCAGTGTTCTGTCAACATAAGGACCTGACCTTTTTGCTCCTTGTCGTCTGAGCTGAGTCTCAGCCGCGGCAACTCGGGATTTTCTCAGTTTCGAAGCCTTGCTCCTCTGTCTTTTATCACCTGGCTCTGAGGACGGACCTCTTGAGAGCGTTCAGTCCCAGGGGGGAGGGAGCAACAACAATGAGACAATACTGCAGCATGTTGAGCCAATAAGCCAAAGGACCCTGTATCCACCCCCTGCCAGCTGGAAGTATATGTTTGAGTCTGAGTGTGTGTGTGTGTGTGTGTGTGTGTGTGTGTGTGCTTATTTGTGTGTAGGGAAATGCAGGTGCCTGTGCAAAGCAGAGAAAGGTGAATGAAAAGGCAAAAGGAGCAAACTGAGCATAAGGCTCTTGAAGATTTGAAGGGCACTGCACACATAGCACACATTATATATATTTGGATTGAGTGCAAAACAAGTCTACACTTTTTGTATGAAAGAAAATCACCGGGTGCATAATTGAGAGATGCAAACAAACATGGAAGTTCTGTATTTTGGTAAATAAATTTACTTGTTTTCTTGCCATGAGTTAGATTAGAAAAACCCACTGTCATATCTGTCCATTAAATGATCAAAGGTATCTCTTTTGTTTAATGCATACACAAGCTGACATGTATAAACAGGGAATTATTTGCTCAGACTATTTCCTGGACAGGCCATTGACCACCTAGAGTCAGGATATCTGTTTCTCCCTGTTTCCAGTCATTATAATAAGCTAAGCTTTTTGCTATAGCTTCATATTTAATGTACAGATGGGGGTGGTATTGATCTTCTCATCTAACTTTAGGCCAGAAAGCAAAAAAACCTAGCTAGTTTCCAAAATTTTAAACTATTCCTTTAAAAAAGATCTCTCTTTTATCTGTATCTAATGCCACTAACAGGTATCCAAAGGCATGCCTGCACTCAATTTATTAGGTGCTGTGTCTTTATCAAGTTTTGTGTTGGGTCTTGTTTTGGATGAATCTAGTCTGACACTAGTCTGACACTAGTCTGACACTAAAAGAACAAAAGTACTTTAGTCTGCTTGAGTGTAGTGATCAGCTCCTGTTGTGATTTTGCAACACAAGATGATTTGGCCTAAATTGCTGCACTACAATAGATCAGACATTTCAAGTTTAACAACTTACCTATATTATGAACTATCTTGAAGGCTGTGACCTCAGATATGGAACCACACAAGATCTGATGAAGGTGGGAAAGCACAGCACCGTTACTGAAGGACAACTGTAAGAACATATTGTACATTTGAGCAAGATGTTGCCCCGGAAAAGGAGAGAGAAACCAGGCAATTCCTGCAAGTTTGAATGCCCTTTTGTCATTCACAAAAGTAACTGCAATGAAATTGATTAAGGCGTTCTTGAATTATTACCTCCAAAAGGGAAAGTGAATTAAAGAGCCACCACAGTCTCTACACCACTCGAGGAATGTGTATCTAGTTTCACTTAATTTCATCATCCCTCTGTGTGGGTCCATTTAAGAATCAAATAATTTCTTATTACTTGTGGGAAGTGAAGTGCACGCATGCAATCACACACATACACAAACACACACACACATACACACAGACACACAATGGCTGACTGTCCCCTTGTTTTCAAGGTTACACCAGAGTTCTTCTGTCGCTCACAACACATTTGCATCAAACCACCAGCAAACAGCTGCCAATTAACGAACAGCCTCTCCGTTAATACACACACGTCACTGCCAGTTACAGTGTCAGGTGATCTCTCTCTAACAACAGAATGGGAGGACACACATGCACTCACACACCCAACCACTACACCTCATGCACAGTAGGGGAGTGAGAGAGGGATAAAGTGAAGGAATAGGAGGAAGAGGGGGGAGGGAGGGAGGGAGGGGTGGGTATATAGAAAACAGCAAATAACAGCTAATGTTTTAGAAAGCGAGGAATGAATCGGGCGAGAGGGAACGGTGCAAAGACAAGAGGGAATGTTCTGTGCCAGGAACAAGGCTTTTAGGATTAGCTCTGTCATGCAGCTACAAGGGTAGAAATAGTGGCTGGCTAGATGAGGCCTGACAGACTGAACAGACACATGAAACACAGCACGAAATACACACATAACACAGAAGCACACTTTTACGAGCGGAGAAAACACTGAGTGACTGCACGCATGCAGACGGTGTTCAAAGTATGTGTGTAGAGTGCAGCACTGGGTGGATACTTATATGTTTAACACTGTGTGGCAACAGTCACACACATAAATTACTGTTAAAGTTTGCTTGTGTCTACAGAACTAATACCTTATTCATATGTTGTAGGTTCCTAATTTAGCTCCAATATCCTGATAAAAGGGGATAGTTTCCTACATAGAAAAATTTTAATAAAGGAATCGTCAGCAACAGGGTACAAAAGCTCAAGAGCAGGAGTGGATTACTGCAGGATGACTTTGCACATGCACATACATACAAGAAGGCACAAATAAATTCTTCTCAACCCGCTATCTTGCGCACACATGCACATCCACTCACTCTTACACATGCACACACACAGCATAATGATAATTTCTGTCAAGCAGCAGCACAAAATTGAACTATTCATTATTGTCAACCTTGAAAACAGCCTGGTGCAAGCCTGGTAATGAGAATTTATTAATGTCCATAGCCACTAGATGGCACCCTCTTCCCTTTCATTTCCAATTTAGCTTCCCATTCCTCAGCTGATCAGCTAACTCTCTCTGTGGGATGGAGACCAACTAGATGCACTCCAAATACTAAGCTAAGATAAAGGGAACTTACTTTACCACACCAAGTTCATCTGAAAAAAAAAAAAAAAAGAACAGATTGATTAACAGTTTATACATATTATAAACCTAACCATCTGTTCTGAAATGCATTCCCTTCAGCCTCTGGGATTATGGTAATCGATAGTTGCCATGTTGCTCTTAAGATCTGCCACCTACCCATGTTGCATTCTTCATACACATTACTTTGTCCTTGTCTTTTACAAATGGACTCTTGTGGGCTTCTATCAACAAGAATATATCAATCAACCAATCAATCAGTACCACTCAGCTTGCAGGAGGTTGGCTGGATCCAGCATGCCTTGAATCACACAGTCAATACAGTGACCTTCAAGAAAACAAAACATCTGCAGAATGTAATCAGGCATACTGGGCTTTGAAAAGTCAGAGCCATACATTGCGAGTAAGATGGCTTGACATTCTCAGAGCAATGGAAGGGAAAGTGGATTTACATGTCTGCACACAGCCAATTTGTCATTTAGAATTTATAATATTTGATATGTTCTACAGGAAAATGAACAAAGACTACAAAGATTGTTTTTGTAGCTGAACTGTGGCTCCATTAATACAGGTTATAGACAACAAGACGAAGGATATGTATGAGTATGAAAGTATGAGCATCTTTGGTAAAAAATAACAAAAAAATGAACAAACTAACTTTTTAGAGTCCTTAGTGTCATACTCATAAAGTGAAAAGACAATAGCAGCCACAGCTTTGATTTAGGTGTTGCAACAATCTTTTGGTCAGGTGTTGTTTCATCAACTACAAGCCACAATGTTGTGATTAAATGAAAATCCTTCAGTATTCAGTCTAACAGACTTGTTGAGAGGTGTCTGAGAGGTGAATTGAGACTGGAAATCGGTGCCAATGACCATCATTTCTTCTTGCCAGCACTCTTGGCACGTTTGTTGGGCTGCTGGGTGGCAGCAGGGGTGGGGGTTGTTTTTTCTAGAACTGCCTGCTGGGCCTCCTCCAGTGCTTGTTTCTCTTCTTCTTCCTTTTTCACGGCCGCCATCTGACGGCTACTAAAAGCCTCGCAAGCATCGAGAAATTTCTCACAGTACTGCCACAAGGCTGCCTGGAGACAAGACAGAGAGGCAAGGAGAAAGAAGTTACAGAATGATGTCTAACCAGAGGGAAAGATATCTGACAAAAAGACTTGCTCATTCTGTTTCACAGTGATAGTCAAAGCTGCTCATTATTGCTGTCTCCACCTTCTACAGACAATTTCACCAATCACACACTGTTGTGACTGACCTGCATGTTCTCATACATCTCCAGTGGGCGTCTCATTAGCTCCTTCCTGTTGAGTTCCTGCTGTTTTTGGTGCTCCAGCACATTGTCTCGTACCAAACGGTAAGTCTGGATCTTTTCTAAGTGCTCCCTCTGCTGGATCTCCTCCATCTGTGAGTCCATCAGCACTGGAAAATCCTTTTGGCGTCTACAGGCGTACACAAGGACTTGATAAAATGTGTATATGTATACCATAATTTACACCTTTTACACCTTTTCAATAGTGTCTCCTACCAGAATGTTAATGTTAGATTTGTAGTGAATGCTCTGGACTTTTTCTGAGAAATATAGAATTCTGCAGTTGCATATTTCATTAAATAATAAAAGGAATATTTTGAGGATCATATTGTCATCTCAGACTATTGTACATCTTATCAAATTCTACCAGGTTGCAGATTTTACAGGCTATTTTTTGAGATGGGACAACCGACAATGTTGACACAGGCTGTGCAAATAAAAATGGAAATGTGGAAAATAAATGTAGAGGGAGGCAGAGGAAATGATAAACACACAGTCCAATGCCTTATCTCATATCCCAAGTTGTACATCCAGATTGATATCTGTGAAATCTATTTGGTTTGCGGTTATACCCATTGATATTCAGATATTTCTCTGTTAAGATTTGATTGTGCAACTAAAATGTAATTTATTTGTGCCTATGTGAGAGAGACAGAAGCAGAATAACTGAAAAACTGTATGTGTGAGGCAGTTGGTCAGTCAACGTGTGTGCTTGTTTAAGAAAAATAAATAACTGAGAGCAGCCTCACAGCACTCCAACACACACACACACACACAAACACAGGACACAGAGGAATTTAACGAGAAATTAGAGAAGTGGCTGCCTATTTCCTATAAGCTGACCTTAATGAAGAGGGGAGGCCAGTGAAGGTGACAATGGAGTTCATTTGGTTAATGAACATTGCCCTGTTTAACCTCTTTCACTGCATGTATCATGTGTGCATGTGCTATAAAAATGTCACGAGTGTGTGTATGTGTGTGTGTGCATGCATGTGCATGATTGTGAATCTATGATGTGCCCTGTGGTGTACCTTTGTGAGACCGAGGTGTATTGCAGACTAATCAAACTCCCCTAATAGACTACTCCTTGGGATCTCTCTCAGTTTGGATTGCAGGCCTGATGTGGCATGTGCTGTTCAGACTTGCAATGAGCATGCACACACACCATGCCTTGCCTTTTACAGACATACCCGGCAGGAGAGGTGGAGAGGTGATGGGAGGGCATCTCATTAGATGTGAGCTCATTGGGGTCCTGAAATAGCTCTCTCTAATTAATGAACCCAAATATCATCTGATTTATCATGGAGAGGGACGGACAGAGGGAGAGATGAAGGCGGGGAGAGTAATGGGAGACTCAGGGGGAACTGTGGAGGGACACACTTCCCTTCTGAACACTCACTAACAAAAGTCAAAAGCTGACACTTTACATGTTGGCAAGCAGAAAACTCAGAAAGGTCTCTGTGACAAAAAAATGTTACTCTGAGCAACACTACTGATTGGGGGCCAGTTATATAGTGCAGTTTTATCTTATGGTTGCGCTGCACTTGGCTGTGCAGCTAGTAACGATGTAGCTAAAGTCAGCCTTGAAGCAGAACACTCCAACACCGCCCTAACTTTCTGTACATTCACCGAGGACAACAAAGTATCGGGCAGCGGAACATGAAATGTCAATAACAGTAGCTTTTTCTCCACATAGCCCCTGCCTCATGTCTATACTTTACATACATCACTATCCTCTGGAGGCCATGCATTGCCCTTTCAGGCCAGGGAAAGTGTATAGTCTTGTAACACTGCTGTTCACAGCACCAGCGGGAGCAAAGGTCACAAACACAGTAAATCACCAGCAACAGATACAGCATGAACCAATCTGCTGAGGAGGGTAAAGGCGGTGGTCCACCAACATGGAAACCTACATAGTGAACATATACACACATGCACACAGACAGAGACACACAAACAAACTCCTAGTCTGGTGCAGCCAGGCCTTTGAGCTGAGGCTTAATTCAGACTCACAAAGCTAGAAAAGCAGAGTGATTCAACAATTAAAACAGCTTGGACACTGGTGAATATTACCCACAGGACTTTAACTTAGGAAAAAAAATCGTGAGAAAAATACAATGAGATGATGAATTATATATTTCATTTATGTTACTATTACTAATCACCCTCTAAGCACCAAATGTTGTTGAAGCAGGCTCAACCAAGGTCTCTTACAGAGAGGTACATAAGCAGCCAGAGTGGTGCAACAAACTGAGACAGAGAATTCTGCAATGTATAGGTTATGTGAGCATGTAACCTGTGATGGCAAAAGTCTGCTCTCATCATCATGTAAAATAGATGTAAAATAAGAGAAAAAGCAAAAGAGAGAGGGGATGAGAAGGCAGCAGAGCACCTGATGAAGGGTGTGCAATCCACGTGGGGGTAGGTGGAGGAGGTATCGGTCAACTTTTGATTGGATGGACAGAGAGAGGTGTCAGGACCAGACCTGGAAACAGCTGTAAAAGAACCAATTATAAAAGGCCTCATTACCATACTGTATGTGACAACCAGCGACAAAGTGGCCAAGCTACTTATGGATATTATGTGTGTGTGTGAATACTGCCGGGCTCTCTATTTTTGCATCATCTGTAGCAACCCTCACTTTGGATGTGTTGGACTTGGTTTAGAAACTGCTGGCCGAGACTGGAAAACTAAAAAGACAACAAAACGGTGGTTTTAATGCTAAAAAACAGTATTAAAACACATCTTTCTAAATCACATATCTTTTCTACAGATACAATATATTGAAAAAATGAGACTCAAGCTGGTACACAATCACATTAAATCGCTATATCACTATAAACAGAGTCTCAGGTTACCTTGGCACATGGCCGGGCTCAACCATTCCATGCTTTTTTAATAGTTTAATCTGGTCTATTCTCTCTGTGTCCTTCTTCACCTCCATGCTCTCTAGCACTCTTGTCACTGACCCTGCGCAGAGTCCAGTGGCCAACCCAGTCAGGTCAAGGCTCTGCGCAAATATACACACACACAGATCACAAAGCACACAGACAAAAACATAATGCACATGCTCACACACTGACATCTTGGCTGAAAGATCACTGCACCACAATGTGTATTATGAGTGTGTCTCTTTTAATGAGCAACTCAGACAGTCTGGTTCACAATAGCCAGCCAGTCATCCACAGATTATATGTGTCCTGTTCAGCTGTCTTGTCTTTATTGCACCTGTAGATCATTTTAGCTAATTTATTCGAGATCATTATATCTCTACACTCCACCTATGTTGTGCTGCCAATACTGGCGTATTCAAATTAGAAAAACAGTCAAAATGACCAGTATTCTGAAAATCTGCCTTTCAAACTGCATTGTGTTTAGGGTTTGACATGTAACTTTATTAAGAATAATAGGCGCAGCCCATGGATCAGGAATTTATCAGGCTGCTGTGGTTCTCCTGGGAACTATTATACTGAGAATCACAGACTAAGATTATAGTGTGTGATAAGACAAGTGTCTCTCATTCAGTGTAATATACACAGGTCATCTTGTCGGTTAGAGTTTTGTTAATTTCAGTCTTTGTTGCATTCGAGTTTGTCTGACCTTGAAGTCAACAAAATATGTAAAATGCTGACTAATAAAACAAATTAAATTTACTACTTAAGGAGTATCGGGAATGGAGGTTCAACGGCAATCATTACATGTGGTTTGGATGGGGAATCTGTGAAGAAGAGGAGTTAAGCATGTGCTCATAAGAGCCTCGCTTCCCTCCTCAAAAAGCTTACACTATTTTTGCTAATTTTCATTACATTTTACAGGATAATCACCACAGTACCTTGTCTTAACATAGAATTCTGTGGAAAAAAACAGTGTATGAGATCTTGGTGCGTGTTTTTTACTGGATTGTTTTCTTATATAGCACAACAACTTCATTGCCTGTAAGAATATCTAATACAATAACTAATGACTTCTTTTTCTTTAACAGCTTATTCTTGGCCTTATGGATTAGAAATACATGTACATGATGTTGGGCCTTTTGTTTGTTGCATGTCACAATGCTGTGAGATGTATTACATTCTGCCTGGAGCCAGATTTGGACATGACAGCTGGCTTCCCTTCTCTTATACCTTTAGGTTGGTTTTGAACAACATCAGACTTGTGCCTTCTGGCTCAGTGTCAGTGATGGATGAACATCTGAAGAATCCTCCGGCTTATACACTACATTTTGCAAGAGAATTAGGTAAATTCAAATTTTCTATCAGCATCTGCTGTACTTGAGATATTATTTAGCCTTTGTATTCCAAGTTTTACAAAATGTCTTTGGCGAGCACTTTTAACATTAAGTGAGTAACTGCGAATATGGAAAATATCTCAAAGTGGCATTTAGAGTGTGCAAACATACTGCTTACATTTGTGAGAGATTTACATTTCTTTTGTATCCTGACACGTTTTGATGTTATTAAACGAGGACTAAAACTTTCCTCATACATCAGTTAGCCCCGTATTCTGACTGGTGTTACGTTTTAACATCGGAATGAACCTCAGCTGTTCACATTCTCAGGCTTGAAAGGCCAGTTATCTGAGTGTGACGGTGTGTGAACACTGCACGTGTTGTGTGGTTGCTTGTGTACTGGATGTTTTCGTAGCCATGGCCAAAATGAGAACAATCCCAGCTCAGATGAAGCATTAACCATGAGTCTCTTCTCTGATGCAGCAGGGCATAATAATCCATCATTTAGCTGACACCCTGTGTTCTGCTATGAACAGCTTTGGTGCACACTCGTTGGGGTTACACTTATCTCAAGCCATAGAAATTCAATGTTTAAGCTGGATCTGAGCTATCTGTGTTGTTGTGATTTCAGGCTCTAAAACTGATTTTCAACCAGACAAAACATAAATAAAATGTATTAAAAATAGCAGTTCTCACACTAAAATTCTTAAACACCTTGTTTTAGATACTAAAAAAATCGTTCTCTTACTGTACAGGAAAGAAAAATATCATGGAAGTTGACAAAGAGAGAATGAAAACTACCTTTAACTTCATGTACAGCTACTGCTGACCGCCTTATTCAACTATATATTCTTAGGAGTAAAAGCGGGGAAGCGTGTAAATGTACGCCATTAAACATGCACAATGCACTATTTGGGCTGCAACATTAAACAGCTTGTTAAAGGGTTTCAAAGCTTGCGTGGCATGTGAATGCGTGTGCATCCGTAATATTATTTGCATGTGGGAGCATGATCAGGGCTGGCCTCACCACTGAGACAAGTTAAACTGGGTGAGGGTAATTCACTTTCTGCTGAGATATTTCCCAGGGCACCGGGGCAGAAACCAACTTCATTTGGCTTCCCATTGACCCACTTTCACAAGCTCATTTAAGAAACCACAGGAGATACATGTGGACATTGGCTTATACAGCCTGCGCATGGACAATCCTGAGCATACATTGGCAAAAAAAAAAACTAACATACTCACATATATCCATGTACATAAAACATTGCATGTGAATGACTGAATGAACCCACGACATATCTCCAGTGCGTTAAAATCATTACTGTTCATCTCACTAACGACCATTACTGAAATAAACAAGGTTTGTCTTCCTCTGCAGTCAAAATGCATCTGATATCTGGATATCTGGCTTGTTAATTTAGGAATACCACCCACAAGACACACACACCCCTGCTCACACACATCATCATCATCCGTGTAGTTCATGCCATGCAAACTGAATGGGTAAATACAGGGACCATTGTCAGGAGCAATAGAGAAGAGAATGAAGATTTCAATGACGGCAGGCTGGCCTTTCTCCTTGAGCGATCACTGAAGTGTATCACCTAAGCACCCCACTGCAAAAACGTCCTTCTTTGTGCCATTTAATTCATCTCCTCAGAATTTTTAAGAAGGTCCTGAAAAATTTAAAAGCCCTGATTTTCAATCGATCCATTTGCACAACATGATTAAAGACAGAAAGCGGGTTTGGTGGCGGAGGACAGGATTACTGCTTCCGGCCAACGACCAGTGAACACAGAATATCACACTCTGTGATCTGCGAAAGCAGCTGTATTCATTTTAGCTTTCATTAGGCTTGTGATTACATTTCAGCTAGCGAGCACAGAACAAACAAATCATCTTGGCCCTGACACTGCCTACTAAATATCTGCCACATTCACACTGAACACAAAAATAAGTAGTACAAAAGCAAACATGGGCGTAGTAGACAATCCTGTTTAAGAGCCCCAGGTGAAAACTTTTGAATGCAATGATAAAAAATGAATCTGCTTAATATAGGCAGCACAGTGATGCTGATGATGGTTAGCACTGTCACCTCACAGCAAGAAGGTTCTGGATTCGAGCGGTACAACGAGGATTTTTCTGGCTGTCGTTTGCATGTTCTCCCCTGTGCCCTCGTGGGTTCTCTCCAGGTACTCCAGCTTCCTCCCTCAGTCCAAAGACATGGAAATTAGGTTAACTGTAGTGACTCTGAATTGGTAGAGTGACCCTTATACGGATAAGTGGCATGGTCGGATGGAAATTGCTTCATGACCCATTATAGGATATTTAGGAATATCTGAATCATGCACGATTAGACTTTACTATTTTGATGAGATCAGTTCAAAATACATGTACTTCACTAAATTAATAAACACATTTTATGTTTTTAAAGGGAACAACATGTACTGTAAAACAGAGACTTTCCTGTCTCCTTTAGGCAACTTGTGATGACTGACTGATGTGGTATTTGTGATTGTCTAATCACATTACCTCTCTTTCATTTCTTCTCCAATTCTCTACATGGACCAAAAGCCAACTGAGTTCATCTAACTCCAGCTCTTATAAAGCACCTCTGCCTGCACCACATACTTATGACCCTGTGAAACACACAGACAAAGCAAAGTCAGTGTATGCTTGTCTGCAAGTGTATTGTTCTCTTGTGCCTTCCAATTAAACACATTACACAACATACATGTTAAGAAAAAAGACGTAGCTTCAGCACAGTGCATGTGGCGCTAGCACCATCAACACCATGCCATGAGATACAGATATTGTGAACACACAGCTGTAAACTCCCACTGGTACTGATGATTCAGAGAGGCATGGAATCTTAAAGAAGAGCATCACATTTAGTTTTGCTGTTCTTTTGCCCTCTTTGAGCAAGCACATGCTTGGCACAAGGGAGAGAGAGGCAGAAGGCTTGTTAGCCAAGATTATATCAGGGGTGGTAACTCCTACATCCATCACACTGAATAGAAAAGACAAATTGAACAACGTTCAGGTGAGACTCAATCTAATAGAACAGGACATGCTACAAAAAATTAGCCAAATATAATATAGTTTTTATTCCTAACAGGGGCATATTAAATATTTTTGAGATAATTATTTGTGTGTTTCTGTGCTCACGATGTTTAAGTCCTGAACAGATTACATTATAGACATAGCCATCAATCCACCATTACTGAGCATGACATGTCTGGTGTATGCGTCCCGATGGCGCCAGAGCAGCGCCTTAATCACTGACCCTTTGCTCTAAGTTGCTTGATCAATACTCTCAGTCCTGATCAATAGCTGTTTTATTCTACGGCCCGCATTGCCGATCTGTGGGATCTGTAGTCTGTCTCACATTACTATTGATGCCACTACAGTATTGTGTTACTTCATGGAAGAGACTTTATCCAAAAATACAGAAAGCGAAAGTTTTGGTGTTTGAACAGCTCAGTTTACTACGGTGAAGCATCAAATGAATTGTAGTTATTCATGAGGTGCAAACAGTTGGTGAGGGGCATTAAAATGATTGGTTGTTGTCAAATCTATTACCTGTATCACTGACAGTCATCACAGGAAAAAAAAAACCTCAGTTAATTTTCACAGTTTATGGACTAGTGCACTGTACAGTCAGTGTCGATGTAATTTTGTGTATGTGAATGATGGTCGTCTTATACTTGGGCAATAAACAAACAAATGACAACTGGTCTGATAGATATAGGGCCTTCAGACAATGAAGTGACTCATAAATCATGCACAAATCACTGCTCTGACAAGCACTGATAGGTCAGACGAGCAACAAAGAAGCACCTCCAGTTCTGCCTGCTCTCCCTCTTGCAAATTTTGTCTGTGTGATAATGTGTGTGTGTGGGTGTGTGTAAGTTTGTGTGTGTGTTTACTTGCATGCCTGCAGTTAGGCGTTATGTGTATCTGGCAGTGAAAAATTGATATGAACACAGGCAGCAAAGCTAAGTGGTGAGAAAGACAGAGAAAAGTGAGATGCACGCTTGTGTGTGTGTGTGCAAAGTGAGATCAGTAAAGTGTTTGAGTAACAGCAGATACCGCAGACAGTTGTCAGTGATACCATAGTCTTTCTGTGGGAGGCGTGCTGGTCAGGCGAATCCCTCGATTTTCCATCTCTTTGTTAGAGTGTCTACCACCTTGTCCTGGGTGGGCATAACTTGGTTCTGGTTCTTCTCATCCACAGCAACGAAAGAGATGGAACTATGCCACTATCTGAGAAAGACAATAGCAATCAAGCTGTGTCCTTGTGCAGCTATTGGGCATCAACGGAAAACCGACTGGAAAAGTCTGAGAGGCAGATTTTTAGAGAAACTGTGTTTGGAAGGCCACTCTACTATGCCTGCATTTTCCTGTTGGTCAGTTAGCAACATAAAGGAACAGTTCAAAATCATTTCTTAAATGGTCGGTTCACTAGAGCTGAAGTTAAACAAGCAACAACATACAACATAACAAAAATATGGTTTTCACTTATTATTAGTTACTCGCAAGAACCTCTGTTTGCATGTCACAGTCCTCTCTCTCACTGCATTATCTGTCTCATATCTAGTCACGATCAAATAAAGGCAAAACATAAAATAATATCCAGGAACAGGGTTCTTGTTACTCTGGAAAAAGCCACAGAAGCGCTGGCGACATTTTATACAGGTACTATTCTTTTGCAACATGTGAAGCAATCAATAAATTTCTTGGACTTCAAATCTCATGAAAATAGAGAAGAAGCACAGGTGAGCTCAATGTCAAAGTGAAGTTGAACGCATTTTTGTGTTTGAGCCCCAACAAGAATGAGGTGTCTATCCCTTGGAAACTACTCGTGACTGGCATTCTACCTTATTTAGAATTTCTACCAATAAATTTACCACGACAGGATAAAAAGGAAGTAAATTATCCACTTTAACCCTTTATTCAAGAGGTGGAAATATCAACTAATCGAAGCAACATACTGCCACACACACTTCAGATATGCTACCCTCAAAGTCCACTTTGCCCAAACATTAATCCCAGCACCACGGTGACCAAGTTACACAACTCTTGTTGCTAAACCAACAAAGCTATTTGTGGTGTTTGGGAGGTTGTCGAAAACCAAGTACACTAGTGTAGTTGTAACTAATGAAAACAAATTTGCATGACAAATTTGATTTGGCGTTCAAAAGAGAGGGTCTACAAACTGAATTACAGCACAATTGAGATAAGCAGTATGCTCTAATCTAAGATATACCAAATTGATTATTAAGTCTAAATACAGCTGGATAGCAAACTTTTTAATACACATTTTTTTTTGATTAATGTTAGCCTGAGTGTGAATAACATACTCTGGCTAACAGACTGTATGGATTCAGGATGGTTCCAGGTTCAGTGTGGACTGCTGTGTATACTGAAAAACAAGATAGATGAGAGAGAGAACAATGTGTATTGTGTGTGCATATTAGATTAAGTTTCAAAAAATAAACAGAAATGCTACTGTCATAAGTTAACTGAATTAAAACAAACTAAACTAAGACAGGTTTTATAGTTACAAAAATCTAAAGTAAGTAAAGAAATTAATTGAGTGATTTGAGGCGGAAAAAACAGTTACATTGCTTCAATATATTTAGTGTAAGTATTTAGGAAGTGTAAGTGCTCAAACCAAAACCTCACAGATGAAAGGCAGATGCAACATATCTCTCTGGCATGGGTAATGTGATCAGCAAATCTCTTGATCTGAGGGTTTAATTCAGTTTTCTGCCTTTTCACTTTGTTGTGAGGCACAAGGGGTGCCATGGCCTCTCCAGTGCCAGCTGGCTGCCTCTCCTATAGTTGGAATGGTGGATGTATCAAGACATCAGGTTTGGGTCACGACTGAATTGTTCCTAGGATGTCTGTCGTCATACATGGAAAAAAAAAAATTTAATAGGAGGGAAGCTGGTCAGGCATCCTCATTGTGACCTATGAAAAGAGTGTAAGTAAGAATAGGTGAGAGGTATTGACATTTATTTTATAGATACACCACAGCAACAATAATTTCAACAGCCAACATATCTACCAACAGTGATGGTCCACCCTAAACTTTAAATAAAAATTTTACTATAATTCTCTTATGTAAGGGGTTTTTGTCATTGGGAATGTAATCTGAATTCCCTTCCGCTGAGAACTGATATTTAGGTAGACCTCACGGGATAGTTTTGGAAGGGGTTCCTCAAACCGATCAAGCGCATCCTCCACTTAGCTTTAACAGAGAGGATTCAGGTGTGAGAGCCTCCCTTTTTTGGTATAATAAGCTGCAATACAAGATACAAGAGATTTAAGTATTTAAATCTAATGTTTTTCAGGAACAATGTAAGACAAATGTACACACTGGTTACCACAAGGAGAAGTGCATATGGTTCTTTGAGGTTTGTGTCATCTGTAATACTGAAATATTCTAACAGTATGACATCAGACGGTAACAACTAGTGCAGAACCAATCAACTAGTTTTGTACCTGAGATTTATTATTGATTAAGTAAGGTGGGACCTTTCGAAGTGGAGCAATTTATCATTGTGGTGACTTTGACATATAATATTCAAAATTACCAAATATACATGAGTGCAAGTTGATAACGTCACATACCTTGTTGGGTTGAAACGGGTACAGGCGCTAGTTTGTTGAAGACCACATATTAAAAACCTCTCTGTCATTATTGCCAGTAAAGCAGACAGTTAGGGATTGGGGTAGACTTTGGGGCTGGCCCATCTCTGTATCGACATTGAATTTTCTTCTTTTAAAAAATAGCAGATATCATTCAGATCTGGCCAAAGGTGTCAGTACCCATTGTTTTTGTTGAAATTCTGAAATACAGCGTTGTGAAAAATATCACATTTCCCAATATTAGCTACATCGTGTTGATAATAGAGATTTTAATAAATGAGATCTGTCATTGCTGGATTCACCCAGATTATTCAAGCCAGGACGATTCTATAGGCAAGTCTAACCTTCGTTAAATTGTTCTCTAACCTGAAGACCAAGACCAGGAGTTGAAACATGTCTTGAAGAGAGACAGAAAGTAATCAGCGAGGTGATTTCCTGGTCCATTCATCTGCTGACGGTGGAAACAAAAGCTTCCCTCTCAAGTGGTCAATAATGCTGCTGGGCAGGAAACACGAAGGTAATAAAGCCTATACAATGCTCTAATTAAAAGGCCATGACCGGGAAATCTACACTGGGGAATCAATTCAGCACAGACTGTCAAATTGTGATGTTTGTCAGTTAGAACTTACATGTAAAGGCTCTGGCATAGCAAACCCCACCCACCCTCCACACATGGCCAAGCCGAGCTCATGCACACACATACTTCCCCAGGCGTGGTCCTTCGGCAGGCTGGCTGCTGGCCGGGTTGGAACAAGGAGGATAAACGGCAGATGGTGCCACTGGGAAAAAGATAGAACACAATGTGGAAAATACTCCCACCTGGCGCCACGACCGCCACAACCAGGAGGGAGCGCAGATTCTGGGCATGCAGTGCAACAGAAGCTAAGCTGATTGCCATACAACACTGGCACAGGATTGTGAGGTAAAAATTGCCCTCATATTCTCACAGATAATAAACATTTGTGAATTAATAATATGTTAACAAAGTGCGTAGTGTAAGCATTTAAGTATATATTTGTTGTGCTTTGGGTCATTGCAATTATGTATTTTTTCGTCTTATTCTTCATTTACCGTAGCAAAAACAGCATTTATGCGTCTGATTCAACCTTGACCACATATCTGAGGTCTTAGATGCTGAGGTTCTCCTTCGTTGCCTGGATAGCATGAGCACACATGTACATAATACACACACACTACAGAGAAAGCAGCACCATTAAAGGTAAGAAGAATGATCCCTGTTGCTGTCAAACACATGAAAAAAAATTATTGTAGGTATTGGTTGGGGCAGGAAACAAAGTGCAGTGTTTTTGCCTCATTCAGTGAAATTGATAGTAGGAGATTATTGCTGCTCTTTCATCTCCCAAAACAGGTAGCCCACTCCTGGGCAGAGCAGGGCTTTGATAAAAGATGTAGTACTGTGTGGTCATGCGTGTGTGTGCGTGTGTATAAGTGTACTTATTATAAGCAGGAGAGAAACTCTGAGGCTTTGGCCAAAGATGTTTTCATGACATGGTGTTCCTCACATCCTCCTCACCCTCAGCTCCTGCTCCAAATAGCCACTTTTTCCAGTGGTAATATAAAACAGCCAGGCTACTAGGATGTGGGTTTACCACCTCCTATCATCTTTATAACCTTCAGTGGTTGCCAAGAAAACAAGGCAGACAGCAGAGAAGCAGATGAAAAGAGGGAAGGAGGTAGCAAGTCTAGGACAGAAATGTGCAGTAAGCAAGTTGTTTACACTGCTACACACGTGGTACAAATGTGCTGAAAAATTTAGCCATCATCAGAATGACTGATTTTGGTAACATAAGTGATGAAGGCAGTGTTTTAAAATATGATTGGTGTTTGCTATTACGTGGTGCTCTGAAAGCCACTTTTTCCGTTACTTTGGCTAAATGATGAATAAATTTGAGCAGGCCCTATTTCCTTGAAGTCAGCTATTCAATACCGTGCGTGTGCAGCGCCTTCTAATGCCACTGTACGTATTTCATGCTGGCAGGTGGTTCTGTCATCTTCAATATTTTGTGTGTTGTGTTCATCCGTATAAAATTAAGGCAAAATCCACTGACATGTCTTCAAATGCTGTAATATTTACTAGGTCTAATCACAGGGTGTGGTATAATATGGTGTACCGGAGACACTGGTGGCTTCAGATTCACTGACTGACAGAATGTCTGGGCAATGTGTCACTTGCCAGTGTTTACTCTGGAATCCATGGTGGTGGCATATGCAAACTAAGATAATTAGAACCATCTCCTAGACAAGGTGGATATTAAAAACAATTTAACGCTGAAACTGAGAAAAAATTTTTAAATTACTGGCCATATAAAAGCATACCTGGCATAAACTGTACATTAAACAAAAGGAAACGTATTCCAAAGCGAGATACCTAAATAAATTTGGAGGAAAATCTGCTCAGCTCTGTCCCTCTATTTGTTTATATAAACTTTTCCTAAACTGTCTCTTGCTGTCACTACTGAGAGGGTTAGGCTGGTGATACAGGAATGTTGTGTGCATGTGTATCCCCTCTGTGTGCGCCCTCATCTGTCAGGAGTGTATTATCGGCGCAGAGTGGCAGTCTCATCAGCACATATTTGTGCCACTGCTCAGAGGCTCAATATATGCCATCGGGCTAAATCAAACAGTGAATGTAGAAGCAGAAGGTTAACTGTGCGTGTGTGTGTGTGCAGTAATAAAGCTCCAAATTCTGTTGTTTTTGTTTTTTAATCCTAATATGTATAAGCCTGTCCAGTTGCTGCAGATGTCTGTCTTTCGAACACAAGGAAACTGCAGGCGACTGAGAATCTAATGAGACTGTCTAATCAAGAGTCAGTATTTTCAACAAGTCACATGAAATAAGATTTAAATCTGATCATGACATTTAAATTAATATATTTTCTATATGTGTGTGTGGATGGATATTTACCGGGTTTTGAGGCATTAAGGATTTCTCGCACCAAGCACCTCTGAATCCAGCCTGCAGAATGGTGACTGCCTTGACGACCTCCTTGTCCTGTCGCCTGCCTGTCTCTCAGTTTTCTGGAGGTTTTGACTCTGCATCTACTTAAGAAGACATAAAAAATGCAAGTTATGGTTGAATATTAAATTATGATAGTGTGAAAAAAATTATGTGAATGAAATCTTATGCTATGCTTATTCATATTTGGGTAGAGCAGGTGTGTCCGCACGGTGTTTTTAATCTCTGCTGCTTTAGCAGTTACATTCTACTGTGAGCAGAACAAAAGATGTGGTGCAGTTTAAAGACTCAGGTTTTGGCACAACTGACAAAACTCTGTTAAATTCGTAACCTATATTACATGTTTTAAGTACTGTATACTCACAGCATTACATGATGGACAGCATACAAAATTCACAGAAAATATACAAATGGCACCTACATGCGGTCTTCTTTGTGGCCACTGGCCAAGTAAAGGGTCAACGGTGAATTTAGAACAACAAGCGCTCTGCTGTCAGCTTCCTAATGACTCATCCAGCATGTGGTAAACTGCAGAGTTGAACACTAACACACACACACATTTAATATTGAAAACATTCAAACTGAAGTACAACATGTACCCACTATAAATGACTACCTTGTGAATTGTTCCCCATTTCCCAGGGTAGTGTTGATGTTTTGAGGACAATGGGCCTCTTCTAGGGTTCTTCAGCTGCTGGCTGGTCCTGCTCATCAGTAAAGCCACCATACCAGACCAGGAGGCTCTCATGATGGACGAGGCCTGCTCAGTAAAACAGTACTTTCCTGATAAAGAGGCGAAAACAGAGGAAACACCTACATTTTTTATTTACTTTGCAAATTTAACAGAACCCAAGCTAATTAGCAAAACAGTATACTGATCTACGGTAGCACTGGGCTGCAAAGCTTTTATTAGAGGTTGACCTGCAATTGAGAGGGAAATTAAGCACTGCTGTTCATCCCTTATCCCAAGTGTAAATGTGAGGGTGTGTCTATCTAGTGGCAACGGGTGACAGAAAGAGCCCGAAGACCAGGATGCATTGCAGTGAAGAAAAGTATCTGCATGTATATCTTGATAGGTCTGTTTTAATAACTGAAACAAAATGTGTGAACAAATTATCAATTCTATAATGGCTTCCCTTTAACTCGGTGAACTTCTCAGCTGGGAAATTGCAAAAGGTAGATAAGATAATCCTTGTAGTCCCAGTGAAAATTTACAGTGAGTAAATTGCTGTTCAATTGTTACTCCAAACAAACCTCACTTAAATTTACAAATTAATGTAATGGAATTTTATCCATAAACTGACAGTGTTGGTCACCTTGGTAAGATGTATTCTGTGGTTCATGTCCCAAAAAGATGAAAGGTGTCTTGCTGCACAGGTGGATGTGTAGTGCTGCCTTTGTGTGGAAAGGATAACACATGACGCCCTGGAGGGAAGAGGAAAACCATAAAAACAAAAAACACCCCAAGTATCAGAAAACCAAATCTTGCCACCATGATGTTTAATTATAGCAACATCAGAAGGACTTCTTTGACATTGGATGTACTAAAATAAAGGGAAAATTTTATTAAATTTAAATCTGGCCTTAAATATCTGATAGTGTTATCCTGCCCATGCACTATAGTAGTAGTATGGGGTCCTGAAGGGTTGCACATGTTACTACTTCAACCAATAGTTTTAGTGTTAGGCCACTAAAATACAAGACGTGGCTGAAGTATCCTCCACCCTCCACATTTCTCTGTAATAGTAACAGTACAGACCAAATGAAAAAGGCATGGAAACAACAGTGCATTCCACAGAATACAATCTCTTTCTAGTCTTAATAATGGAATTATGTTTCTGTCAAGTAATAACTTGCGATGGGTCAAACAGTCAGAAGAGCTGTAACTAATGTCCTCTCTGCCAAGTGCCAAGCTCAGTTCACAGGACCTGGTCAGACATGAGAGTGGAACCCCACTTGCTTGGCCCCAGTAGCTTTACGCCAATTCCAGCCATCACAGATCCCCAACTAGATGGATGAGCACTGAGGCCAGGCAGGTTTGGTGCAGGAGAATAGGACGAAAGCATACAACAGGAAAAGAGATGGGAGAAGAGTTACTTATGGGATGAGTACAGGAGAAGAGGAGACAAGTGGAGCGAGAGGGAAGGAAAGACAAAAATCTCTTTAAAATTAACAGATTAGCATGAACTAGTATGTTCAGATAATATAGAAGAAAATACACTAGACCAAATGATGCTAAGCACATACAGATGGCTCAAATAACAGAGAGAGAGAAAAAGTGGAGTATTTTAAAAATGACTGCTGCCCATCAGCTATTATCTCTTGAAGATGTACTGGGCATATAGACATTAGTTAAAGGTGCTATGTGTGTGATTGTAATAATTATTGGTTGCACTGCTGCATACCTGCTGTTTAGAAACTAGGGCCTCTGCAACTTCTAGGCCAAGTAGCTTTATTAATAGAGACTAGGTTGAATTAACATAACAGGCATCTGAGGTAGGCAAATACCTCTTTAACTTTATGATAGCTTTAAGTAGATCTCTACACAACTGCAGAAATCACAACAGCAATTAATCTTATACGAACTAACTTCTTTCATCAAGAGAAGCTCTCAAGGGTGCTGAGCAACAAATGCATACATTTTTTGACAGGTTCTTGTGATGTGAATTAAAGCTTAGTGGTATAGTTTATTAGCTGTAAATGTAATTTACAGAAAAGGGGACTAAATTTGAGACAATTATGTTTTTACATGAAATCGTCCTGAAATTCACACAAATTCACTGAGCACCACTCAAGGCCTGGAGATATTGATGACATGAGATCGTTCACTAATCAGTCTTTCTTTGTGATCTAAGCTTTCAGCGGTTTTGTCATCGGTCATCTCTCATGATTGCATAACCCAGGAAAACTTCTACTTGATTTGGGATGGAAGAGTAAACAATCAATGCTGTCCTACCCAGCAGGTAAGTTAAGCATGGCTGCCTTGGAGGAGGTGGTCTTGATGGTGAGAACAGGCAGCTGAGACTGCAGACTCTTCCAGGAGTGCGGATGAGCGATAAGAACTGCAGACTTACACGCTGCTGACATTTCCTTTTCTAAGCGGTGTTGTAGAGGGGAGTGAAAAGGTGTATTGGTCACACACTATAATCAGATATCACAAACACAGTAGGTCACATTCATAACTTACACCATTTTTTATGAATATTTACATATACATATATCCTGAATATGGTTATGTAGGTATGGTTTGTGCATGCTGAGAGAGAAAGAGTTATAATTGCCATTAAGGCTTTGAGTCAATGACTTTTCTTTTCCATCGAAAAAATCCTTTTGTATCTATGTATCTGTGTGTGTGTGTGTGTGTGTGTGTGTGTGTGTGTGTGTGTGTGTGTGTGTGTGTGTGTGTGTGTGTGTGTTTAGATAAATCCTTACTCTCCTCAGCCGTATCTCCCCAGAGAAGCAGAGCAGAGAAGCTGATGAGGATCTGGGAAGGTTGCAGGCTGTCCACACAGAGGTAGTGAGTGCCTCTCACTTCTGGACACTTAGTGGGAAACACACACACAAACACACACACTCACATATATATAATACCTTAGTTATCAGTACAAACATGAGGACAAAAAGGAACGAAAACATGAAAGAGAGAATCGAGCAGAGAGCCATAGGGAGGGATGATAGATAAAAGGTGGCTTAACAGAAGAGAAATTACAGAGGAGGGGAAAAGAGGGGAAAAGAGGAGGTAAGCGGAGGAAATAAGAAGAGATGAAAAACCAAGTGAGCTAAAAAAGCATTTGAGGAGACACCTGCACACGAGAGGGCAAACCACTGAAAAGCAACCAGTGAGAAAGACAGACAGAAAGACAAATCGGGTGACAAAGAGAGGGACAAATAGAGAACAAGAGAGGAGGTAGAGCGTGCATGCATATCCAGAGTGACAAGCAGAATTGGCTCAAAAAGTCAAAAAGTCAGACAAAGGACTGTGCTAACACACACATTTCAGATGACTTCAGAGGAGTGTATATGTGATACATGTGACACCAGCAGGCAGTTGGTTCTCAGACAAATGACCTGTGCTTATACTGTTGTGGCTTCCAGGCTCTGAAAAAACACTTCCACTAAATATAAGGTTAGCAAACTTTATGTCAAAACATGAAATGAGTGGAGTATGAAGGCTCATTCGTGATCTTAAATAATACAAAATAATCTTAACATATCATTAGTAAGTACTACATGCAAGGTTAGGTTAGATCACACATAGAAAATCATGTGCTTATGTACAATGCAAGTTTGTATGTTTGTATGTGTTGCATGTGCATACGTCAGGGCTTGCTACAGCAGATGTCACAGGGATGGTGGTAAGGTGTGTAGATGATCCAGTGCTGCTGCTACCTGTCGCAGTTTTGGACAAGACGGTGCTCTGCAGACAACATCTACGTTAGTAGCAATATATTAAATACAAACAGCATTAATGTGTCATAGCACAAACACATGGGATTATCTAGGAAAATAAATGGAAAGCTCGGAAAGTATCAGTACTGGACATTGAACATGGCAAAATTAAAATCTGTAAATTTAAATTGGGATATTTTGTGATACATACTGTACCTTAAAATGAGACTTATGGATATGATGTGTGTAGCTCTGTGATTTATGGAACACCAACAGAGTCCTGGAAGAAAAACACAGATACATGGCAGTTATTTTTAGTTAATCAAAGCAATTACAATCTTGATCACATATTTCTTTAGGTACTGCTTTTCTTTGTTATGCGGTTCTATCTAATACGTGCATATATGCGTCTGTGTGTGTCTCACTGAAAGCATTTAGCAAAGTCATCCAGGTCCACCCAGGTCTCCTGCAGAATGGGTTTGACAGGAACTGAGAGATCCTCAGTTAAAGGCTCCTTTGTTGCAGTTTTGGGTCGATCTAGAGTTGGATTATAAAGCATGGTACTTTATTTAAATGCATTATTCATTATTGCTAATACAAATCTGCAGTATCTCAATAAAGGAAAAACATGTCCTTATCAAGCTGAGAGGCATCTGAGTTGACTGGTGTTTTTCATGCACACAGTGAGATCTCCCATTTTAAAATGCTGCAAGTAACAAAATGCCTTTCCTTGTGTGACTCATAGCAAGTTATCCTAGACTCAAATCATTATCTTAAACACAGTGAGTTGAATTGGCCAAACTCCCACATAATGGCATAGTGTAAGCTCACATGCACATCCACACTCCCACTCACTGACTCCCACTATCTCAATGCAAGCAGTGCAAAGTCATAGACATATGCACACAGACGCGCTCTCCACCCAAAAAACACACACATGCACACACACAGTTGCTCTGCCCCCGAGCTCTACTCAAAGCGAGAGTCTGATCAGAAAGCTGAGGCGGCGAGGGCCAGTGTCTCTGCTGCTGAGCAATGGTGGTCTGCTCACTCAAACTGCAGGTGTTACTAAGCAACTAAACGGGGGGCAGAGAGAAGGCAGGGAATTGGCCAGTTGTCATAAGGCATAATTTCAGTCCCATCTTCTTCAAAGTGTCTTGGCCAACTGATGGAGTCATGGAGAGAAAGAGGAGGCGAGAGATGCAAATTCTTCTAATCACATTAATTGGACTATGCTGCACAGATGCTGTTCAAGTCAAGCAATAATGAAGACCTTTGCCACGTTCATCATTTCCAATAAACTAGGATTAATGAGCATCTGCCCATTTTAATAGCCTAATATTTGACCTCGGGTAAGTCAAGCTTGTGTACAGATACAGTACAGATTACATTCAACATGAATGAGGGGCCCAGCATTGCAAAGGAACAGCTTTTACCAGTGGAGATTTCATCATCGTCCTTCTTGCCGTCCTCTGCAGTAACCTGGAGGGACAGAGAGAGAGAAAAAGAGAGTGAGAGAGGCAGGAACAGTGAGTTGCTGATAGAGTAACACTGCCAGAGATACGCTTCTACCCTCTAGTGATTCCATGCCAGCTGTGGTGTTGCGCCATTCTCGCCGAACACCACAGGACACGAGACACGGTTTAATGTGACAAGGGCTGCTCCTCCCCTGCTAAAAACACCACCAGGGAATACCGGCTCTAATTTACTTCAACTGTCAGTGACAGATGAGGAGTTATTATGTTGTTTAGCATGTTATTTCTCTTAGAGGGGAATTACTCAACAGCTCTGATTTCATGCTCGTCTGCCCAGCACAATAAAGAAATATAGCTAATGAGTCATTATCAAATCCTTCAAATACCATATTCTTCTGTCTGAGCAGGGCAGGACATGATGTGGTCTGGAAAAGGGTATTACTGCTGCTTTGATAACAAAGCTAGACTCAAGCACAAGGAGTGTGGTACACCTGTATCAACTAGCTGAACTTTCCCCCAGGTCCCTTCACTTCAAGTCACTTCAACAATGCTCCTCTGAGGAAAAATCCTGGTGAATGTCCAACAGTTTACTCAGCTCTGAATAAGAATTATGGCTTTGTGTCGTGTAACTTCAAAGCAACCCCAGCCAAGACTCTCTGATGAGTCAGAACGAGTGTGTGTGTGTGTATGTGTGTGTGTGAGTCACCACTTATTTGAATAAGTACCCAGGGACCCAGACAGACGGAAAGAGGCATTGTGATTGGGAGGCACACTTGACCTCCTCTCCACCACTATAGCAACACTTTCCTGCAACAAAAATGTACGTGCGTGCGTGCATGTATGTGTGTGTGTGTGTGTGTTCACAAGCGTGCATAAAACTTTTGAGTCAAGCTCTAGGGCATGGTATGTCCTGTCCACCCACAGCATGCCATTCTATTAGATCGCTTGTCTTACCTGCATACAGTAAGACACTAAGGCTGATAGATCTTACACACAAGGCTCCTGGGACTTTAAGCTGCTGCTTTCACAGGAGACAGCTATTTTTTTCCGTGATCAAATCACAGTCATGGGTTGATAGGTAGAAGAGGCTGCATTTCTCAAGTCCCACACTTTATGGAGCTTTATTTTACACAACCAGAGATAAGTCTTTGCTCTCCAGGAGACTCTCCATATTTTACATTTACCCCTGAAGTGTACCCCAATTCATACATGAAAAATATGAAATTAAAAATCAAAAATTTTAACTGAATCAAAAATCTCCTTGTGGCTGTTCACATTTCAAGGGCACAAGGAAGTCAATTTATCTCACAGCCCAAACTGGACTTCGGGAAGTGTAGTTCTCTGGGAAAAGCAAACTGAAACCATGGAAGGGCTTTAGTGATTTTGTGATTAGCCACATTCCAAGCATATAAGAGGTTAAAACTGCACGTTTACTCCAGGACCTAATGCTTTAACCCACACTAAACTGTGTATGCTACTGAGGGTATTAGGGACATCATGTGACACCACCTTTTTCTATTCTAGGGGCTAGGCACAGAGGTCGAGTCTGTTGGCCAGTGCTGACAAAAACAGAGGGAGGGGTCAAAACAGCAAAAACTCCTTCTCACTTGATGTACAGTCCCCTCAGCATGTGACCCACCACGTGCTTGTGCAGAGTGGGAACACATTCAGTATAAATGTGGCACACATATGACACATACACAAACCCAACCCGCACGAGTGCATGTGCACACACCCATCAAACGACACATCAAATTAGCGTGTCCATACTGCCCTAGCCTAACCGCCCTATAACTGGTCACAGTTACACAAGAGGGCGATTAATATGAACTCTATTTTTTCTCTGTATGCTAGGAGTGAAGTGTAATAATGAACCCCCCAGGAGATGCAGACACTGATGGCTCACCATCTAATTGCACTGCTTTTTTCATCAGCGCAGTACGCGACCTCTCCCTGTATGAAACCCACGCGCCCCGTTCACCACCACCACACACCAGAGATTCTCTTTTCCCATATCTCCCTGCTTCTTGCTCAGTTTTCATCTCTCCCTGTCCAACTGTCACTTTCTTTCCATTTGTCAATCCCCCTCCTTTCTTATTTAACCCCCTTTTTTATTCCTCTCTATCTTTGTTTCTATCCTCATCTCTGTGTCTCTCCGCTGCTACACCCCCTCCTCATCTCCATTCCGTCACTGGTTCTCTCTTTAGTGCAGATGTGCCCCTGGTCAGTGGTGGCCTGGCTGGGAGACAACAGAAGTGACTTTGAGACTGGGGGATGGCAGCCTTGTTGTCACTGACACACAGAGCTACTCTGATGAGCCTTCAACTGCATACTTACAGCGTAGACAGAGGGCTTGGGGAACAGGGAGGGAGGAAAATGAGGAGGAAATAACAAGAAGAGGCAACAAAATTTTGCAGACAGCTGCTACTATCTTAGTTTCAGGACAAATAGCGTTACTGTGGACTTCACGGAACTTCATAGCTATTACATAAATGGCTCTAGGCAACCACAATTAATTAAGATTCTACATGAAACAACAAAATGCTCAATAAATGTTAAATACACATAAATGCTGAATGTAAAAATAAATGTTGTGCCCAGCAGACAGTAATTCTATGTACCTCTGTTTTGTCAGTACTGTTTGGGGAGTTAGCAGTGCGTTCAGTTGCATCAGGCTCAAGGCCTTCTCGGCATTCAGTCTCCTCTCTCTCAGCAATGGACACCAGAGGGGATCCGTAGGAATGCTTCCTCTGAGCGCTCTGCTTGGCCTCTCTGACACACAAAGACACATATTCATGCCATGTGCACAAACAGTACATGCATCATATCATCATCATGCCATAACATATTTAGAAGCAATACACCATATCATCTACAAATGAGTCATACATGTCACACTGAATGACACTAGGACAGCATTTCTACCATAACATTGCTTTGATCTGCAATTTTTTTTTAGCTTAAGAATGTTATCAAACATTTCTTCCAGTTAGTATACTAATAGGCTAGTGGGAAAAATCAGTGTATATGGATAAAAATACTCATATAGTTAGAGTTTGTCAGCTGTCTGTATGTGATTGCTATATTACAGGCAGAAAGGGTGTAAGAGATAGATCTACAGAGAGAAGATAGGAAAAGGTAAAAAATAGTAATGTCATAATGATAATGTACTTTACTGATCCCAATTTGGAAGTTATTTTCTTGTCATCTTTCCTCGACAGAGGTCAGAGCACAGGTTACCTAATGGCTAAATGAGCTTTGGAGCAGAAAGGCAGAAAAGATGCATCTCGTTTAATTTCTCAGTTTTACATCAATTTAGTGTACACACAGTTCTGGGATCGAGCCAACGCTGCTCTTGACACGGTAGGAGAGAAAAGGGCTGGCAACCTCGATGAACTGCTCCGGTTTTGACAAAGGGAGCTCTGCAAAAAGAGAAAAGAAAAAGTCCTCACACATCATGCCAGCACTGCTTTTTCACACTGACTCTTTTTACTTTGTTCTCTGTTTTTCACTCAGAGATCAGCTGATGTCAGATATGCCCGAAACAGCAGCTATTTACAATACAGAGAAATTGTACCTATCCCCCTTCTATTTTCATTCCTGCAAGCGGTACTGTATGCCCTTCTGTACTGTAGGTTCTAAATCTCCTGCATTATCACTCGCCTTCCCTTCTAGTCATATCTATTTATGACATTCACCTACACTCTATCACATAATTTGTGCTTTTCTATTTGTTTGATATCCTCCCCTGCATTCTCCTCCTGGTTTCCCCTTTATCACCTTTTTTTCTATACGCAATTCAAAATTTTTAAAAATGTCCTGCTTCCCTCTCACTCACTCCGTGGTTCATCAGTGACCACAGTCTCCTTGCGCTGACGGATGAGTTTCCAGCGGGGCACAGGTGGTGGTTTGGGTGGTGCCTCCAGCGGGCAGGCCCGGGTTCTGGTCAACAGGGTAATGTGACTGTAGAGCAAGGAGAGACTGTACCGACGCAGGAACTCTGAGGAATTAGCCTGTGAGCCAGCATATAGAAAAATACACAGAAATTAACAGTCATGCAGTACTCGCTGTTGAAAACGCGCACAAGTATTTAAAAAGATTGATGTAACCAACTCCACAGGTGAGTCAATTCCAACTGTCAAAAAAGGATTCTAATCAAAAATCTTGGAAACTGTCCGCCAATTAGGTTTAGCATGGGTGTAAATAATAAAACAAGTGAAGCCTGTTAAGGCAAAGGATCCAAATAGAACACAACATGCCCCCAGATCACAAGCACTGTTATGTTTCATCTCTACCACCCACTGCAACTATGGGGCTTCAGTGCATTTTCATATTGTTGTGCTTTATAACAGAGGTGACTAAAATGGTAGATGGTAGAAGTATTGAAACTCAATGACATGTGTTAAGATTTAGGATGAAACCATAATTATGCATGAGTTAATCAAAACAAATTTGACAATTCCAAAACATATTTTATGTTTATTTCATATTTATTTGGGTCCATCTAGGTCAACACAAGAATGTGCCATTTGTACTGCTTAGGTCATTGATAAGATGCATCAGAGTTGAGGTTGTTTTTTCTCTCTTTGAAATGATTATGTAGATATTCTAGCCAGATTGCAGAAGACCATGTAGCATTTGCATCAGAATGTGGATCTCTGCTCTGCTTCCAAATCTGCACTGCAGATGTAACTACAATCTGCAGTTTTCATGGATGCAAATGTGTCACACAACAGTGTAATGAATGAGCAAGTGAGAGGAGGGATGGTGAAAAGGCATACCATTTGGCCAAACTCAAAGGAGTTGTTATGTGGCTGAAAAGGGTAGTAGCTGGCACACACCACTACCTCTGGGGTACCTGAGAAACACACAAGTAATCTGATTAACATAAGCACAGGTAAAAACAAAGGGCATATGCAAACTCACTCAAATTCACATAAACTGACATATAGCTACATGGACTATAAATACAATATAGTGTAACTGTATGTGTGATATTGTAGACTGCTGTGATTAAAAATATTGACATCGCAAAAGCTGGAGCCATCTATCAATGTAAAGTAATGCCTTAAAAAAGAAAATGAAACTAAATTTCCAAATCAATGTTAAGTGAATCCCTGCAGATGTGAAAGCACTACTGGCCTCCACAGGTATAAATAAGGCAACAAGAGGGTATCTAGGTTATCTATGGATGGCTGTGCCCCCTATAGTGCATCTTAGAGTATATTGTATAAGGAGCACATGGGCCAGGAGACATGGAAAATCAATTTGAAGGACCATGGTGAGGAGAGATGGGAGCACTGCCGGACTAATATAAAGGCTACACATTAAGAATTGAACAGAGAAGTGGATCTCACACTGCATAGTGATTTATGCATTTCAATTCATGCATTTCAATGGAATAAAATGAGAACAGAAACAGTGAGAGAGAAAGAATGTATGCAGTTTTTTGTGTTTGATTGTGTGTGTCCATAAGCATTTCACTAAAACATAAATGTTTTGTGAGCTAAAGCCACTTTCAGCATGCATGCCATTACATTATGTTAATAACTAGCACTTAATTATTGGAACAAGAGGGATTATAGGTGAGACCAAGAGACAGATTACAGTAGGAAAGAGCAGGTGGGGGAATATGAGTAAAAGATTTTTAATCCATACTGCAGCACAATTACAACAAAATGTCAAATTTTATCTTTTGATTATGTTAATACTTTGAGTACAATACAAATGATTATACTAGAGGAAAATGTTGTCCCATAAAATATTTCCTTTGTGTCACTTTATCAAAGACAAAATTACTTTATTAAATAAGACTAAATTCTGTAAAATGCCAAGTGTAATTAGCATGATGATGTTAATTCAAAATTGTGTTTCAATAACAAATACATTCGGATTTAAATTAACTGTACGACCTTAATAAAGTCATAATCGCTCTACCACAATGACCTGAAACAACTCCAAGCCACAAACTCTTTTCTGAGGACATGTTTCAATCCTGCCTTCATCAGATAACCACACTCTGACTTGGGAGGCTCTTCTGCCCTGCGGGAACACCAAATAATTCACCCTGCCACTGCTCCCTCTGCTGGTTTATTTATAGTCCACCATACACGCATTAACCCCCCCTGCACTTCATAATACATGAGCTTAGGAAAACAGGAAGTGATAATTGAAACGACAGGAAAGAGGCAGCAGAGCACTGGCTGAGAGACAACAGGGCTCAAAAAGGGTTTTATTTCACAGTATAGCATTACTTTCCTGTCCTGAAGTAAATCACCAGAGCAATACTATGAATGCTGCACAGGTTTAAGGTTATTACTGCCATAAGAAAATGGAATCATTGATAAGTGAAAGTTTCTGTGGGACGATGAAATATTCATTGTCATGCTCTATACTAGTTGAATTATAGATGCAGAGGGAGCAAAACAGAGATTTATACACACTGTGCATTCACATACATATATACAAATACATAGTACATACATACAACACACACACACACACACACACTATATAATACATATATACAGTATGTTTGTGTGTGCATATACAGTACTGTATATGCACACACAAAGTATATATAGATATAACACAGTGAGCAGTAAAACTTATCTGTGCATACAACTGATCACAAACTAATGGATGATTGATTTAATTGACTCACTCAATTAGGTGTGCATGTGTACATAATTGTGTTTTTGTGTGTGTGTGTGTGTGTGTGTGTGTGTGTGTGTGTGTGCGCGTGTGTATTTATGTGTGGGTGTCTGACTTACTTTCCTCTCTCTCTGGCAGCTGGCTCTTGCTGTCATTCAGGCTAGAATCTCTCCCTGCAGTTGGATCTGCAGTCTGAGGCTTTGTCTCTGGCAAACTCTCATCCGTGTGAGTAAATACAGGAATGGTCTCTCGTAAGAAATCCCAGATTTTTCCCAAGTATACAGGTCTGAGAGGAGGTTGTGAGAAGATAATGTGATTGGTTACAGGTTAAGAGTTCTTAAATTTCACAATAATCACTTTATTCTTAATAATTTTTCAGTTTGTAACAGAACAGCACCTCAACCTTTAAGTTTATAAACTTATATTATTGTGAACTCTAATGCTGTCCAATGCAAAAATTCAACAATTGTACGAGCAGACAGGGAGTGATGTCAAGGTCTCATGTCTATTGTTTAGCTTATAATGCAATACAAACACTGCTTTTGTATCAAATGATACTGTACCCTGTTCTAAGCCCACTGCAGTTTTTGTTCCTGTTCCTTCCTCCATTTGTGATACAATGGGCTACAGCATTTACTTCAGCATTTCTCCCCTCTCATGTAAATAAAGTACATAGCACAATCTTCTCTCTCATCCTTTGAACAATGTTTTTTACTCAACCTCACAGATACAACACAATGACACAACCAGTTAAGTACGAAGTCAGAACAAAAATAGTACCTAGCAGTTGGTTCCTAACCTCCTTTGCTAGATATATGGGCCATCTCAGCACATTCAGACTGACAGTAGTAATACTAGGCTACTATCTTCGGTTATTATATCAGAAACAGTTAGCATCATCTTTATGCATGATCAGCAGGTGAAATGTGAGAAGAGAGTCATGTTATATTATTTGAAGGACATCACTTGAACATTAATGTGAGGAGGACAATTGGTAATAAAAATTCCTCTGTGGTCTGTGTCCACAGAGCCCATCAGTGCCAGCTGTTTCAGCTGGCCACTGGACAAAATCTGGTTTGAATTGCATCATGTACTTCCCCTTTTTCAGTAGCCTCCAAAGGAAGGCTGAGAAATCTCCAGAATCACACAACCCAAGAAGACAGGTTCTCCGGCTTAGCTCAGGAGTTGTGAAGGGTAGCATCAGTGCCTGATAATGATGCAGCAGAGCATAATACTGACTTTTAGTTATAACTATATAACTTTTGATATAATTTTCTGGATTACAGTAATGACTTCTCTGTTGTTGGTCAGAAAATTGAACAACCCTGAATATCCTATGCCAACCAGTTACCCTTAGAGATGAATATTATGCTAGTACAACTGCAAAAAATACATCTACAAACAAGAACATAAGTAAAATGTTTCTGCAGCCAAAAGTAGTATAGTAGATTATGTAAATAAAATCCTCTGTATGGGTGTGCTCATGGGTATGCACACAAAGGACTGCATGCCCATGTGTCACAAATCAATCTGTAACACAAACACAGTCATGCTCAGTGCCTGTACGTGTTCACAGATTCCCCAGGCGACTCACTAACAGCAGCTAACCTGCTGAGCTAGAGAGAATAACATACCCCAGCTCCACTCCAAAACACTGTTGCCCCATTAAAGTTCCATCACTGACAAGCTGAGATTCTCCACTGCAAGCTGCCTCTCCTCCCCCTTTATAATATATCTCCTTGTTTCCATTTTAGACCTCAGTCATTTTCTCCCAGAGTATGACTTTCCATACTGCTGTAGACAGATTCACTTCTCAGTAGGATTTTGTTACACTATACTTCACAAAATTGTATATTTGAGATGATAAAATGTACACCTTGACAGACTGTGTGAGTCAATTAAGTGCTGCAGGCTTTATAGTGATAAACTACTAGATATTAGATTTAGAGTGTCACACCCCTTATCAAAGACACAATGAAGAGACTGTATATGTATATATTTTTAGGACATATAACTAAAGACAAAGGAGATTGGAAACAGAAGAGAGGATTGGACTGATGAGGATCTTACTTTATAGGCCTGATTTCTGGGATCCAGCCTGTGAGGTTGTGGATAAAGGTGAACTCACCCATCTCCCCACAGACCTCTGACACTATGCTGAAAAAAAAAAAGAGAGAGAGAGAGAGAGAGAAAATAATTTTAAAAACTCAGCAACAGTTCTAAGAAAAAAGACAAACGCAACAGACTTAACCCTCTATTTAAACCAGCACTGCCCTCAGATAGAACTTCTTTAGTTTTCATATGCTAAATCAAGTAAACAATATCAAGAAGTTTAACTACTGAAAATGTTGTTGCTAAGCAACTGACAACAAAAATAGATGTCACTTCCTCTTTTCATTTCATCATTCAGTCCTTCAATTTTATGCTTTATGTCTTTATTAACATCATGTTTAGGAATGATACCTTTGTAGACAATAAATGTAATAGTCTCCATGAATGCCATTTCTCAGAATATTAGTGTTTTTTTATTATTAGTGTGTTTAAATTTTTTTCTACTTCCTCTGTAACTGAATGTCTATGATACAGACTCAGCTCATGTTCTACATTTTGAGATTTGTATCATGTAGGGAATCTAAAAAGAGTGTATGAGTTAAGTGTGTATCCTTCACACCCAATTTTCAATTGAAACAGATGGCTGAAACTGCTGTAATTGGTCCTCTTGGGATCCTGTGGCCAACCCATCCAGTCCACAGGCATGACACTCGAGGAAGTGAAATCAATATAACTTGATCGGTAATGCCACAGTCCATAACCACTACAAAAAACCTACTTAGCACCAAAGTGAGGGAGCTCTCAAATTCATTTTTGTTAAAAAAGACTGTTTTTCTAAAGAGTCCCAGCAGACACCTGGGCAAAGTTTGGTCCTAGTTCAGTGCGAGGAACTTTCACTATGGCTTATAAATGATTCACCAGGAGAGAGGCTCCTTTGTTTCCTGTCCTGGATAAAACATTTATCTCGACCTTCTGTGGACACTTGAGCGGCCACCTTTACACACGCCACGTTGCTCCATCACAGACACGCACCCTGCCTGTCTGTCACCAAATTCAACTCAGCCCAAGGCAGAGATTAGGTCAGGTGAAGGTTTGGCCATGTCAGCAAAAAGCACTCTGTGAGGGGGTTTATGTGCATGTGAATGAGCTTTAATTTGTTTAGTTCATTTCATTTCCATAAATGTATGTACTGTGTGTACGTATGTCAACAACTTTGTTCATGCAGATGTGATTACATTATGTACTACTAATGTATTTAAACAAGGAATGTGAAATTGGAGAACCATGCAATCCTGGATACTACTTTACTAAGGGGCTGGCTTTACATAAGGTTGGTGTGCATAATCTGTGCATTTTTACAGTAGTGTTATTAGAGCCCACCTGTGTAGTGGGTACATACTTGAAATAAAGCTCAGTCTGTTCTTAAGCTGTCCAACATTAAGACTATAACAACTGTTTCCCAACTCCTTAGGGGCAATGCTGAGTTGCCTCTAGAGCATTTGTTGGAATGTACAGTAACTCACTTTGTGTTGGCCACTTTAATGAGAGCCTTAGCCAACAACATTGGCCACAGCTCTGACTGACAAGCAGAGGCAGGAAGGAGAAGGTTATTGTCTTCATCAAATGGCATGCAGTCATCTACTGTTATCTTCCTCCAGCAACCCTGAAAGCAAGGGAGAAGGACACAGTGAGTTAAGATGTGGTATTAACAATCAGTGCACCTCAAATAGCAGTTTGACGAAATTATGGTATCTTTTTAAATTAGTCTTCAAATTTTATTCAGACTACAGCAACTGATGTAAACCTTAAGAGAAAAGCTGCTCTATATAGGAAGCTCCAGCCAGCCAACCAACCAGCTAACTTAGCATAAAGACTAGAAACTGTGGGAATCAGCTAGCCTGGCTCTGTCCAAGGGTAGCTAAATACAGACCACCAACCAGCACTTCTCACTTATTAATACATTATGTCTCATTTGTCCAATCTGTGGGGAGACCACTGCTAGGAATGTAATTGACCATCACTGATACCAGCCCATAACACATGTACGGCTAATGTAAAATAACAGAGTCCTCCTCCCATTTCCAAGTGTGCCTTTTGTGTGACTCTGATCGTCATAATAAGCACCATAGGTGGAATTTTTCCTAAAAATCCAATGTGTGACTCATCACCACAAAATCTCAGATCTATGGGTTTCATATTAATTTTCCATATTTCTCCTAGCATTAGCTACCTTATGCTTGCATCTCTGCATCATGTGTGGTGTCAGAGCTTGTTACATGCTGTCAGTGGCATGGTCTGTCTACTGGCCGTCTGGGGGAGTTTCACACTGCTTGTAAGGAAAAACAGCACAAGCAGGTGATAATCTGACTGACTGTTCACAGCTGTGCCTCTCCCTTATCTTTGAGAGCAGTGTGCGAAAGCAATGCAATCCTATATAGGGTGCGGGTGGGCACACTCCCTTTCTCCCCTCTTCTTCCACTTTCTTGTCAAACCATCGCCCCGAGGAGGAGCTTGATGTGTTCGCAGATGGGGTAAAATACAGTGCGAAAGGGCAAGTTAGAGGAGAATGGAAGAAAAGGAGGGAATAAAGCGACAGATATAGTTATAGGATGGTTAAAAAAAACAGGGTAAAAATGAGAATGGGATGGATATTCACAACAGCATGAAGAAAGAAACAGTTGGACAAAAGATTGGTGAAGAACAATAAAGGATCAGACAAGCTGTGGAGAAACGGAGTAGCCTATGAGCAAAAGCAGGCGAGGAAACAGGAACGGGGGTTGGGGGCTGGGTGCTGGGTGCTTAATGCCATCTCAACAACCATCTGTTAGTGTGCTCTGGTTGGCACGAGGATTGCTGCCTACAACCGTGTCATGCTTGTTTGTCAAGGAAAGAGTCACAGTGTTACAGAACACCATCATTTTTAGCTGTGTCTTTTCCACTCTCTCACTGACCCAAATTGTTGTGCAGGAAGAAGTTCCCTTTCTGAAATGACACAATGATGTAGTGTCCGCTGCCCAGATATCTGTGGCAAACAACACACATACTGAAACTCACAGGCCAGCAACTTCAAGCTGTATCCCAATGCAATGACAACCTTTATTTAGAGCCAAAAATCTGTAAAAACCATACACTAAATAATTATGATATGAATGACAGACTGTGCAGTGCATAAAGCCCTCCCAGGGTTGTGCCTGCTCTCATAGACTTACTAGGTGTCAATATCCAACTTGAGCCTTGCTCTCTGAGAAGCAGCTGACTCCTGTTAAGCCTTATCTATTCATCAGGCAATGTATGAAGCCCAGCCTATTTTGGCACAGCAGTGAGACCGATTGATTCGAGCTCTGAGTGGATAAGGCTCTCTCATTCTTTCCCCCCTCCAACTCTCAGTCCATTCCCATTCCTCTCTCATCTGCTGCATCCTATGGGGTCTGCTGAACAATACAATGCAATTTTATGTCATCCACTGCCTAAAGAAAGCTCCACAAAGAAGTGTGATTAAGAAGGAGACATTGTGCCACGACTTCATCTGTGAGAGTGTCCGAAATTTTGAATTTTCTACCATTTTTTGCATTTTCATACAGTGTTAAGATCGGACCAAAAAGCCATCTCACTGGAAATAAGGGTTTACAAAGTCCTCAGCAGACTAAGATGACTGTGTGTGAATGGGTGTTGGTGTATGTATGTGCCTGTGTCCGGCTTACCATCCAGTAGAGTCTGACCAAGTATTTCCCATAGTTGTTGTAGAGTGGCACATGATTTTTCACCACCTTACACAGCGAGTAGATGTGCTCCCAAGGTTTCCAACCATCTTTCCCAGTAGATTTACTGTTACACAGCGTCCAGACAATATAGATCTCGCTGATGATCCACCTCATCAGCTTGATCGAAGATGGAGGAGAGAAAGGGAAGAAAAGTAATAACAGGTCTAATAACTACCAACCCATCTTTAAATCTATTGGCTGAGGCATCAATTATCTGATTTATCATTCACTAAATCAATAGGGCATTGCATCACCCCAGTCTAATTCATTTCTGTCAGTCAAACGTCACCCTGTCTGACATCTGAATTAAACTACCCAAGTGCTGATCAATACTGGCTAGCCAAAAGTCAGTGCAATCTTTATGAGAGAAGAAGAAAACTGTTGAAAACTAACCTCACTGCAAATCAGATGATCATTGGGGGAGATCAGGTCAAATGTCTGTTGATTTTGAACAACAATGGGACCCTAAAAGAAAGTACATGCTTCTTTTCATTGTAGGCACAGACTGATACATATCAGAATCATTCATTATAATCATAGTGGCAAAGTTGTCACACGTCACCTGTTTTAAATGGATGTGAATATCTGACCCACTTAATGCTTCCCCATTCATTCCGACGCCTGTGCTGGTCTAACCTCACCATGATACTCCCTGACTGTGTCAGTGATGAATATTTGACCACCAAGTTAATAGACTCTACCATGTTTCTAATTAAATATGAATTAATGGGTCAGATGATGGTGAGAGAGACCAGCTGTGGGTCAAGGGAGGCTGTGCTTTCACCCATTATTACAGATACTCTAAGTGAAAGCCAAAAGAATTTCAGTAAGACCAGGTTTAGAAATACAGACTGATATGGAGGGAATATCACAGATGTGCTGTTGCCTGCATCTGCGCGGCTGATTGCTTTTGTGATTAGCCCGTGTTCCTCTTGTATGAAATTAATGAAATGCTTTTGACATCTTGAGTGAAAAGGCTGTGTGTGACCTGGCAAGGACTAATTCAAAAAGCAGGAAGCTTCCAGTAATTGCTAAATACTGCACTGAGAGAGGGGTAACAGAAATGTGGAGTGATTAAAACTTCACTGGAGGTGACTGGAGAGCAGATTTCCTTAACTACATTTCTCACTATGTGGCAAAGAAATGCACTTTGTAAATGTATGTAATAGCTGCAACCATCAGATCAGTTACTTAATTAACCAATCAATTTTTCTGATTAGGAGATTAATCATTCAGTCAATGCAAGACCATGAAGTCTATTAATATATATTTTTAAACTGATGCATGTATCAGTCTAAGTATAAACCAACTGTGTTAACTTACAGTGCCATGGATCAACACCGTCAGCTTAGGACAAGCAGATATTTGGCATGTATTGTTCCATTAGAAACATTTTTATAAAAGCACGAAGGTTACCTTGTTGGCAATAAACTCTGCTGGGCGTTTCCAGGAGTGCACCTTCAAAGACAGAGGCAGGGAGATTTTTCCCTCAGGATCTTCATAAAATGGCTACAGACACAAGTAAACAAAGTGAATGTGAAATGAAACACAGTGAACAAAGAAACAACATACCATCAAAATTAATATCAGTTGTAGAATGGGCTTGAAGGAAATAATGCATTGTATTGTACTGCAATACAGTGCACAGAGTATGTTGCTGACAGCAAAATTAATAAATGATCAATTCATATTTCAGATGTTTTCTGCTCCAGATTTACAGCATTAGGACTCTTGCTTGTTTTTCCATCTTCGGCTCCTTTACTTGAATCCCATTTCTCCTTGTTGACTTCCGCATCGTTCCACTCAGGCCAAATGGGGAATCTGCACCGCCACACACCTCCTAGACTCTCAGAGGAAGTGGCAACTAAGGAGGCTGCTCTGAAATGATGACACACAGCAAGTCATTTCATTTGTTCTTGGTTTCCCTTCTGTCAATATTTAGTTACAAAATTAGCCGCCTCAGAGGCAGAGATTCAGTCTAGAGTAAACCCACCAAATCTTTTGTTTACCCTCTTACATTGAAAGTGATATTAGCTCATACTGCTGGTTGTTATCGTCATGATAATGACAGACTGGGGATTAACACACAAACCGTGTGTGATTTTGTGCATTTTAAGTGGCTATTAGGCCTCTGACTTCAGCAACAGATAGACAGCCAGACAGATAGATAGACAGATAGATAGATAGATAGATAGATAGATAGATAGATAGATAGATAGATAGATAGATAGATAGATAGAGAGATAATGTGTATACTTTCACTACGGTTAGCTAGTTTCCTGGGTGTTACTTTAGTTTATAGTACCTATCACTAAGCTAACGCTAATGCTAACTACAGCTGTTCTTAATTAACGCTGATTGCCAACATTAACCCAAACTCACTCCGTCTGTCGGTCGGATAAAGAGACTTTGCTAGAAGAGGACTCCTTTTTCTTTGGCTGTGTCTTGGACATTGCACTTGGTGTGATAAATCTGAAAACCAAATGCCCAAGAAACGAACAGGTCAAACAGCCTCCCAGACGTGCGTTTGTTTGGAAATGTCTCCGCTCTTAAAAGTTTACGCGTTGCTGAGCAACGGAGCTTTGGCGTGGGCGGGGTCTTGGACTGTTGCGTCACGTGTTACTATAGTGAAGAATGGGCAGATTTTTCTTGACTGTATCGATTTACAGAATGATACTTGAGCTACTGGAGCTTTAAAACCCAAAATGCCAAGATAAAACCCCTCTGGTTGTGTTGCTCTACAACTAAAGCAGCAGGTGGACAAAATATTAGAAACACATTTTAAAAGATTGCAATCCAATGCTACACCACTACAATGTATAGCATCAAAATGTGCTGCAGGGTGTCAATAAATATCTTCTCTGGGACCATCTTGATAAAATAATCACAAATGGCAGTTCCTGAAGACCATAGAATTGAATTGCATTGCATTGTCTGTCACCATGTGATGTACATTTGGCTCATCGGAACACAGGATTGTAGCATCACTTAGAAACACAGAATTACACTTTGAGGTGAAAAGCGAGTGCATCAACATGCTGTCAGGGTTTAAACTCTGTATGAAATGCATGATGAAATGCTTTAATGACGTGGTGTGGATTGCAGTGTTGGCACTGACTGAGAGTTGCTGTAATGCTTGCACACAACACAACTGACACGCCTCCGTTGCATTCCTGCTCTGGTAACAATTAGGTGTGTGGAAGAGCACAAGCTGTAGTGTTGAGAGCATAATGTCGGATGACTATCACACACTGTTTCTTGAGTGGAGTCACGTGGTCATCTCTTTCTCTTTTTCTCTCTCTCTCACACACACAGATACACACAGTATGAGTTGTACTTTTCACACATACAGCTTTATCCATAGTCCTTTGTGCTGGGAGTTTCTTCTCGAGACATTTTGTACACATGCACACTTCCTATAAGCTTTTTTTTTTACCAGAACATACAACTATACCAATGGTGATTCTCCACTAACATTATACATTGCTATAAAATGTAGAATCTAGACTGTTGAGGTTGTGAAAGTGAAACTGAATATTGTGTGAACCTTATTATGCCCATTAATCCATGGATTTAATGAGGTCTGTTTTCACTCTGTTAGCATAGCAGTACCAATTTGCTTCCATTTCAAATCTCAGCTCCAAGAACCTGCAATCACCTGCACCAGGCATTGATGCCTGTGCAGTATGCTAATAAGAACTGTGATAATATGAGTATAATCCCAGCTAAATTGCCTTGATCCAAGATGTGTACGTGCCAGTATAAACCAATGAATTTTATAATCTAAAACTTCTGCTAGGGAAAATGAGCTTTATAATACAAACAGGGAAACAAGATGCTTCTACTGTATTTGAGCCAAATATTATGCTTTTAGTATATTGTGCGGTGCAGACCTCATTTACTTCACCTATCATGTTTATGAGCAGGTTACATGATTGGATGAAGTGTGTATGATTTGGAGCATCGTCAACATTGCTCCAGTGTTCTGTTCTTACATATATAAAAACATGAGACAAACACATTTAATCAATTGGATAAATACATGTGATCAGACAGTCTAATTACCAGTACACAACGCAAATCCGTTAAAATGTTTATTCTGTTTTGGTTGTGTAGATTTAAAGTATTTTCACATGTAAACTTAATCTCATTTTCATGTTTAAAAAATCCTTAATATTTCATCTTTACACTTCCATCCCTATGTACAAGAGAGTTTAGTCCTCTGTATGATTCTGTTTTTATGTTTATGATGCATGACCCAACACATTTCAAAAATACATATTATAAATCAGATCCACATTTTCATACTGATGGAGAGACAATAAAACAAATATTTGTCAGTGCCTCATATATTACCATCATTAGAGTTTTTTTTTTCTGAAATACTGTATTGCCCGTCTGCGTCCTTGTAAAGAATTGAGTGAACAATGACAAGTATGACTCACCCTCCCATTAAAATATGAAAAAATGGTATTATAGCACATTTCAGAGAAAACAACAATTCATGACAGCATTATGAGATGCACTAACACTTCGATATTGCTGTGATGCTGATATGAGAACAGCTGGACACACAAACATGAGTGTGCCATAAGGGACAGTAATGTCCAAGTTAACTGGAGAAAGACCTCAGATAGACTGAACAATAAAGTGTCTTGTTTCACAGACAAATGCTGAATGACAAGGATACTGAGAGAAAATATATCTGAGTGACAGAAACCAAGAGGCTACAGGTTGTTTTCTAGCTTGTGTTTCTCAATGTTCTGCTTAGTTTTCAACCCTTCTCAGGTGTGGTACAGTCCAGGGCTTCAAAGAGGCTGTCAGGGCAGCAGGAGCAGTGGCAGGGTTCAAGTGTGGAGGGCCAGGTGGAGTTCATAGTTGGCGGTGGAATACACAGTCAGGCAAATATGTGGTGAGACAAACAATAATAAAGATCCTGTGGTTTGCAGATGTGGGAGAAAGAAGGGAAACAGCATGACAGCAGCAGTGACAATAGTAAGATAAAACTGGGTTTCTGTTCTGGCCTAGGGAAAGCTACATAGAGAAACTTGGATGTGCAGGTCAAATGGGCAGCAGTGCAGGAAGGAGAAGTTCCCAGAGCTTTGAAGACCCCCAAGAAATTCATATTCCTTTGTGAGGCAGCAGTAGAGGGCTGAGAGCCACAGGCTGGGCACAAGCAGTGGACCATGCCAAAGGGAGGCGGCCGGCTAATGTGAATGGTTCGAGTGTTAGCAGCAGCCTGACTTGCTCTCAGCAGCCACAGTCTCCTGGTCCAGTTTGATCCGGTCTCCATTGCTCTCTTCGTACGGCAAACCTTTGTCGTTAGCCAAGATATTCTCTACCAGGAAACGTGCTGCCTCGTCCACGTTGATGTTGTCCTGTGAAAAGGTCAAAAGAAGCATGTCAGAGAGGTGATAAAATATTTATTTCGCAAAATATTGAACATTTACACCTCAGTAACAGCGCAGACACCAGTCCTTGTCCTTGCTTTTGCTTGCCCGTCAAATCTTGTAACAAACTACTTTTAATAGGAAGCGTCAGGCCTTTATAGACACTGCAGTGCTCCTTTTCAAAGTTGCTTTGGAAGTCCACTAAACCTCTTTATATGAACCAGCCTGTTAAAGCAACAGCTGGGAGACAGAGATGGTTTTCAGAGAGCCAATCTGAGGCCAGCAGAGATGAGATATAAAACTGACATTTATCCTTCACACTGTGGCCAAAAGCTGTCTTCCCGCAGGTTGAAGAGGTAATGAATATGAATGGCCTTTCTCTGAGATCTACAGTAACAAAGGCCTGGGCATGTTGGGTAAAGGCAAACAGATGATAAGTTTATATTTAAAAAAAAAAAAAAAAAGGGAAAGGAACAAAAACAAACAAACAATAATAATATATATTTGACTTATAATTTACCCACTTCTACAGATTTTTTAAAACCTTTTTTTATTATTGTTTTACTATAACACAATTTCTGTTTTGACCACTCTGCACCAAGAGGTTAGGATTCTCGCTCAAGGGAACCACAGTGGTATTAATGAGGGAGGGGCAAAAGTATTGCTTTTTCACATTTCCCACCCAGATTTAACCATGCCCATCCAGGGACTGAACCGATGACCTTCCAGTCACAAGTTCTCTAATCTTTAAGTCACCACCACACAAAATCTGAGTTTCTTGACTAATTTGTGTGGCATGGGAATACAACCCCCTAATTATGGGTAGTGTCTGTCTATGGTAGCGTTAGACTGTGTGCACTAATCAGAATCAGACTATCCTCCTAATAAGAGATAGTAAGAAGATGACTACATTATGGCAAAGGCTGATTGGGACCAGTAAAAATAACAGCCCCTCAAAAATGGATTGAATGACCTGCCTCAGCCACAAACTCACAAAACTGTGATGAAAACACTGTAATCTCATCATGACTGTGTATTTACATGATGACTTTCTATTTTATGACATTTTGTCACTTTAAACTGAAAGAGTGTGCCACTCCTTCACATAACTCCGATCACAGGTTGCTGTGGATTGAATTTAACACTAGTGTGACAGCACATGCAAAACAACAACAACACTTCATCACACTCACAGAGAGGAAATGGCCAGAAAGGCCTCACACACATCACACATGCTTCACATGACACAGCACGTGACACAGCTGCAGGGCCCTAAAGTTGTCTGGAATGAGTTAATAAAGTTAAGTCATTCAGAAACTCATCAAAGCATTCTTCAGCTCAGAGGACATGTTTATGGTTTAAGGTGCAGAAGGTACGTAAGCATCTGTAAAAGTTTCCTAGAAGGGCAAAGAGGATGAGTTAGAAAAAGACACAACTGTGATAGAGAAAAGGAGGTGGAGAAAACACAGGAGGGGGCTTTCCTGGGAGTGTCATTTGACTTGCTGTGCTTCAAACGTCATCACCAGGAACAACCGCAGCTTTCAAGGGAAGTAATTTATCACAGAACCTGAGCTGGCACATACAGGCTTTTGTTGGTGTCAAACTTGTGCCCTCCCACAGTCACCTGCTGATGAATCTGATAGGAATATGACAGCACAGAGAGTTTGTATCTCACCAGTCAATGTAAGCTTTAGAACACCGATTAAAAATTGTGGCGAGTAAAAAAGTAGATTTCTACTTTTACGTATTTGTACCACTATTTTATTACTTTCACTCAGCTAAATTTCAGAGGGAAATATTATGCTTTTTACCCTAATACCATTGTTACTGTATTGTGGTTGCTACTTACTTTTCAGATGTACATTTTACATTCTAAATGTACAAAATCAGTTTTAAAAATATGATTTATTTTTATAGATTTAACTACCCAACCAGTAAGAATTTGCTCCACCTTGATCAACTGCTACATTAAAGCAGAGTTTATATGTTAATGCATCAATAATAGAACACTGATAGGTGCCGCTCTGGAAATTTGTACTTTTGATATTTTCATTACATTTACTGCATTAACTGATACTTTTACTATAATAACTGAATGCTGAATGCTTCTTCTCTGCAACACTATAGGTTAATAGTCTCATTTTATTCCCTGTACATATTATCTTATCTCTAACCTTAAGCATTAAATTCTACTCACAAAAGTATAAGAGCACACCGCAAACTCACAAACACAGTGACACCAAACTTGTGACACCGTTGAGGAGAAACACTGCTGAGCATTATCTCTCAAAGCCACACCCCTCTAACCCTCACAGCTCTTGGGCTGCAACATCAATCAACATCATGCGATACCATATCACACCAGCTGTCCAACAGATCTTTTCACTGGTCTGGAAGATAAATATCCATAGATGTTGTGCATGAATGGCAAAGACAGGAGGATAAAAAAAAAAAACAACACTCCCTGTTATAAGCTGTATCATCTGCACAATTTCACAACTTCCGTTATTTCACAACGTTTCATAGATTTAAAAAATATTGGTACTCTCATTCTGACTCAGTATTTATTCTTATATTATTATCTACAAACTCCGATACTTAACACTGACACTTGGATCAAAAATGCTAACGTGGACATCTTCACAATAAAAGCCCAAAAGCTCTTTTCATTTTGTCTCAGCTATGTACACTTTAACGCTCTTCTCACATCTGATTTACCACAAACACAAGTCACGTACATGAGGAAAATAAAATTTAAACCCATTATCAGTCATGTTTGGACTATGACTCAAGAAGCTTTAAAGGAAATATCTACATCCCATGATGCAAGATATTTCAGCTGGCATTAATATGAGCCCTAACTTTTGTAATTTCACGCTGCTGAACTTTGGTTTAAAATGTAGAGTAACCAGTAATGAAACATAAAGAAACATAAGAGAGAGGAGAATATTTAAAAAATAAGCTTTAAATAGATACTGAGAGGATTTTATGTAAAATCACTCGTCTATTTCATGCATATGTGAGAGTGATAGCTTCTCTGTCTCACCTTAGCTGAGGTTTCAAACCACCCCAGAAAGCCAGTCTCTTTGCAGAAATTGTCCATTAGGCCTGTGTTGTTGGAGCTGTCTTTCTTCTGGTCGCATTTATTGGCGAGCAGCACTGAGGGGATGGGGTTCCCATTAGCTAGCTTCACCTTGCTGTCAAGGTCATGCTTCCACTTGGACACAGCTTCAAATGTGGAGCCCCTTGTCACATCGAACACCACAAACGCCCCCACGGCCTCTTTGTAGTACACCCGCGTCATGTTCCCAAATCGTTCCTGACCTGGGGGATGGGAAGAGAATTCAGTGGAACATTTGCAGTTTTAAAAAGTACTGAAAAGCTAGATCAGGACTTTTTGTGAAAGATTTACAAAGAAAATGTGGATGTAATGAATCCATCCAAACCAAATGTCTAGCCCTGAGCTTGGCTGCAGTAAATGGCGAGACTTTCAGTGTCTCACTCTCACTTCCTCTTCTATATGTGCCCAAAAAAATCATGAGGATAGAGTTGGTTCTTATTCGACCTACTTTCCCTAATTTGCCATGGGCCTAATCTGCACAGAGAATGGCAGAAGTAATCTGCCATAATAATAAAGCCATTCTCTGTAGTCATTCTCTGAGAAAATCTGAGATGATATTTCACAAAGGCAAAGCAAGGGGAATTACTGGCATGATATGGAGTGTCACTATCAATCTGAGAGGGCCTCTTCTTAAACACAACTGGACCACTTTTAGGTTTTGTTTAATACTTTTCTCAGATCTACTGATTATTGTCACATCATATAAACTCCTCAAAGGTTAATCAGCCGGTGAAAAGAATCCCATTCCCATGTCTCTACTCAACACTAAGTCAACCAACTATTTGCAGCATTTATTTTGTTGTATTTTTCTTTTTCTTTTTGTATTTGAAGCACATTTGAGCTTTTTTAGATGCCACTGCATTATGGAAAATGACTCCAAGTAGATCTAATTTCCATGGAAATTACATACTTCAATTACCACATTTAAAAGCAATGAGGAAACAGACTCTAGAGGTGAGAAAATAATTCTGGGACAGCACTCTGACATGCCTTTAAGTCTGCCCACATCACTGCACCTTAACTGTGCACTGAGGCGTAGAGAGCAGTGCCTCAGCAGGGGGAAGTGAATCTCTGATCAGCAGTTCAACTGGCGCAAGTTACCTCTGGTTACACTCAGCTGGCGTCACACTTTCACTTTGCATTTCTATCTGATCAAAAGATCCCAACACAGACTTGTGGAGATTCCATCTTCCACCACTTACATATTATTTTTGGTTTTTAGCTTCCCTCAGAGAAAAAAAACAAAACACTTCCTGAATTTTAAGGATAAGGCTGGTGAAATTCGGTATTTTCCAAAATAAAAAAATAAAAAAAATGAAAAGAACAAAAACTAACACTAGTTACTCCCCTGTATATTTCTCTCAGCTCCAAGCCCATTTCTTCTTACTGAAGAAGTAAACCTTTTAAGACAGATCATGAATATATACTTTGAATTTTACAGAAGAAGAAGAAAGCAAAGCACTGTAGTTTTTAGCAAACAGGAGAAAATAGTGTTTTTGTTGGGGACTTTTTTTGGTTATTTTGTTGCACTGGTGAGTATTTACAGCAGCAGAGGGGTGAGTAGCAGTGAGGGGCTGTGACTCAAAATAAATGTACAGTGCTCATGTTCAGTGTAATGAAGAAAAATGCTTTGAGACAACAGTGGAAGTTTGTGGCACAGGTGAATAAGCTACATCAAGCAGACCCTAAACAGACCTAAACAGTTATGGGCTCGGTTCATTGTTGTTTTTGTTTTATTTTTTCATGGAATTTATTTGAAATAATAGAAACTACAGATATATCACCAGACATTTAATAGCTCTTAACAAACACTGAGGTACAAAGATTAGTTGGTTAGCTAAAAATTAGCCAAAAAACTTTTTTTTTTTTTTTTTTTTTTTGGTTTGGTATGTCTAGACAGTTAGGTGGGTTAACTCTGCCTGAAGCTACAGAAAATGAGAACAAGCATGAACAGGCTGTAGCTGTGATGATAATCTATGACTCAGACAATCTTGGTTGCAAATGTAAAATGCAGACATTTTCAGACAATAAGACAGCTGTGGAGACTTTTCTAAAGAAATAATAATTTTCATGCCAGGAGCAAACAGAATGGTTAAGGTAACACATAGTATTTATTTCAGACAGTTTTAGGAGTTTTATATAAAAAGTTAGTTAGTTAGTTAAAAACTACATTCTCTCTCACACACAGGCACGTGATCTTGCGTAATCCTCCAAATATGGTTCCTGTTTTGGAGCTTTTGTATGTCAACATGAGTTACACTGTATGGTCGCCCACCATATTAAGCCACCATTAAACCACATTAAGCTCCTAAACATGAGCGTAATATGATTAAAGGTCTGTTAAACTACTGAGGTATGTTCATGTGAGTCTGGTAAAGAAACAGACTGAATGCAGATTTTTCGAGTACAACTAAAAATACAAGTCTTTTTTTGTTTTCTGATGTAAACACACCTGTAACAGCATTCAAAACATCTGATTTAAATTCACAGTACTTGCAGATTACAGTCCTGTGTGTACCATTTACGTACAATGAATCACAGATTGTGCCTTTAAAGCACCTGCTCATTTAATTTATTTTTAGTTTCAGTCTCTGCAATTATACATCAGTCTTCCAGTGACTTGAGGTAGCTTTTGACGGATTTAGCACATATTTTTGCTACACTGCTCCAATTTAAGAAAGCCTAGAGGGCAAGTGTAATTGTACCATGTATTAGACAGTTAACAGCCTCCACGAGAGCTGACTTACAAAATACAAAGTGAACCAAGAAAAAGGTTTGAGGAACTGTGAGCACAGCTTCTCCCAGCATACTTTCATTTTACTGTAGGTACTTACCCAACCACGCAAGAAACTGGAGTGGCGTGGCGCAGTGCGGGTGTGAGCGAGAGAGTGAATACACTGTGGGGCCCACAGGCCTGACGGTAATTGCTCATAATTGAGAGTCTAATTTTAGCCGATATAACCCCAGGTGAATTCACCAGAGACACGACACAGTGGGATAAAGAGCCGATAGACTGAAATAAGGCTTTCATTTCCAGTCTTTGCAGCGCTCATCCATCCAGTAGAGTGGAGGCATAGGCAGCACATACGAAATTCTTCTCTTCCTTTCATTCTGTTGCAAGGTCTTACTGCGCCCAACATAACTGTTCAGTCAGAATAAAATGACTGAACAATACTGACCAAAGAGGCAAACTTAAATATTTTAATTTGTAAGGCACAGGAGAGTATAGGCAGAGATTTCACAAAAAAAGCATACCAGGTTTCCTTCGGCTAAATTGCATAAACTTAACCTTGTAATCAGAGCACCAATGTTTAGACCCATTATGATGTACTGACTGTCACAACATCCACTAATGACTTTTGTGCTAAGGTGAAGCGATGGACAACTGATGGTTTAGAGGCTGAAAAGGTCCCCCCCCCCCCCCCCGCCCCACAGCTCACTATGTAAAGTTCAGAAGTTCAAGGCTGCCCAGCAAAGCATGTCTTTAATTCATAACTTCTGACTCTTGTATTGAATTCACAAAGAAGTTAATTAATGCTGGGAATAAGACTGATCATTTGTTTAGTCTAGGAACTCAGCTCCATAAGCACCGAAGAGGCCACGGCGTCATGTCATTATCCACAATCAACACTTCACTTGATTTTCTGACACATCCAGTCCTTATTGCTGGGTCGATGCGTAAGCAGAGCTGGTCTGGGGGTGTTAACCTCACTCCCTCCAGGGAGAGAGCTGGCTGGATAGAAAGGACTCGCATGGAGTGAATATATCAATCAATAGCAGCGAAGAGATTGCAGGATCACACACGCGCTCACACACTCACACACACACACCTGACTGCTGCAGGGGGTAATGAGTTATTTGGGTTATTGACAAGGAGCTGAGGTTCCACACAGAAGTCACTAACATCAAATGACAGAAAATCCAATGATGCCTGACCTTTCAAGTGCCATGAGCCCTGATAATCATTCTGCTGCCTTTACTAAACACACTCAGAAAAAAACAGCACACAGAGCACAGACTGTTGTGATTGGATGATGAATGTGTTAAATGAATGTACAACAATTATTTTCATTATGGACTAATCTCAATTTTTCTTCATTAATTTTATTTGATTTGTATATAAAATTGTGAATATTCACGTTTTCCCAGAGCTTAAGGTAACATTCTTGAGGGTTTTTTTTTTTTGGTTTTTTTTTACAATTATATAAATCTGGAAGCAGCAAATCTTCACATTTTCAAAGCTGGAACCAAGAAATGTTTGTCAATTTGCTAGAAAAACTATTAATTGTCAGTCGATCAACAAATCGGGTTAATGGTGTATAAATAAATAAACGTGAGCACTCCATGAAGCAGCCTATTTTGCTTTATGTGACTTCTTTGTTTAGATTCATGCTGTTAAAACTGGATGAATGTAGAATAAATGATTTTTGGTCAGCCATCACATCGGTCAGTGAGCTTGTTGTCTCCTTTTTTTTAAGGTTTAAGAACACAGGAGAGGTCATAGGTCAGGGACTTGTGTAAGACGCTCAGCCCTATTAACATTGTAATTTCTATCACTCACAGACAGAGGTCAGTGAGGATGATCGCAAATATCCATTTAATGGTATTCACACTCCTCTGGTGTATTTTGTTTCTAGTTCTATTACTCTGATGATGTGCATTCTTCTTAATGCTGTCGCTATCATCCCGCTAAAGAAATCCATTTATTCCTAAATAATGGACAAATAAAATTATACTAAAAGCATTAATGAGTGTCATATGCTGCTAACCCAATCAGCGTAAAAAACAGGAATGGAATGAGCTGTATGAACAATGGAGTATTTACCCAGTGAATACCACAGAGGAGCATGAGACTGCAGGAGAGAACAAAGAAGTGTGCTGCTGCCTCAAACGCTCAACATGAGGCAACTGCTTACAAACTAAAGACAAGTACGTCAGAATCAATCCGTACAGAGAGACAGTGAACTACTGTGGAATTCCAAAGGCTTTACACAAGGACATTTCAGTTCAGTCTACTGCACTGATGAATACTGGTGTATGACCTCAAGTACAATTAGGTGCTCTGGTTATGAACACATGAAACTGTCAGAACTCTGCAGTTACAGAGCCAGTAGATGAAAAAGAGACAGTTTAGTTACAGCCACTGTATCATCTCTGTTTGTTGTGTGGGAGAAACAGAAAGAAAGCGAAGTCTCATCATTATCCATAGCCCTAGCAACCCCAGTTTCCTCTACGGTCGTACATATTGCTATCCTGTGGGTGGGTTACCATGGAAACTGTCCAAGCCAGACACGGCAGTAGCAACAGCAGCAGTCTCCCGTCTGTTGTCGGGAGGCAACTGGCTGTGAAACTTCCCCGCTCGCCCTCCCAACCACACTGAAATAACAAAAGACAACACAGGGTCCAGTCATTAAGGTAGGCTTCGGCACGAGCTTCAAAAAGGAGAGACTGTGGACAACACATGACCGGCACGTTCAGATTTCTCGGAGAAGCATGTGAGACGTGACTTACTACAGCTTACTACAGCATTTAGCACTGAACACAGACTGAACTGAGGGAAAATCCCCAACCTTTAAGTAGTAATACCCTTGTTTTCACCTCACCTTCAACTGAGGGGTTGGTGGGGGCTGACCAAATAAAGCCTTGCCACAAGGTTGGAGGAATTTAGCTCAAAATGACAGTATTTGTTGTAGAGTATTAAGCAGAATTATTACATATGACCCACTGAAATTGTCACTGAGAAACTCTACTGCCCATACTGTTATTTGAAACGAAGAGAACGTAAATTAAGAGCTGAAATGAATTTAACCACTAAGCTCCTGCAGGCACATGGTTGATATCAAGCACCAAGCACCTTCCATATATAATACTGTATATACAAATGAGTGGCAAATTGAAAGTAGAAAGCCTAAATAAATAAATAAGCGAAGACATAATGAATTGAGATGCCAATGTCAAGGAGTCTTAAAGTTGTTCTGGTGGCTCATCATGGCCCAACACCTTGCTAAGAGACTTACTATTGGTTTTTATTTTAGTTTTCTTGCCCACCTGTGCATTGTGTTTCCTGCTGTTTGTAGCTCTGTAGCAGTTAGTAGTTCTTTGCTCCTTCAGCGGTATCCTCGTTCATCACACTACGCGCCTGAGAAGGTCTCAGTGTCACATTAAGTTGCACAGTTCTAGGAGCCAAATTGAGCTAAATTGCTTTGCGGTGATTAGGTTTCTGTCAGTGGTTCCCAGCTAGAGCTGAAACAATCAGCTGATTAATCAATTAGCTGAGCCGCAGAAAACTGATCGGCAACTATTTTGATTAATTAATTGTTGAAGTAATTGCTCGAGCAAAAAATGGCAAACATGACTAAGTTTCACATCTTTGGGTTTTAAGCTGACAAAACAAGCAATTTTAAAGTGTCACCTAGAGCCCTTGGAAATTGTGATTGGATTTTTTTTTTCTCACTATTCTCTGACATTTTATAGACCAAACAATTAAACAATCTATCGATGAAATAACCCCTTATAACAAATCAGTGTCCAACAGTTGGATTTTCCTTCATTTGAGGGATCTTTAGAAGCTAGAAGAGATAAAAGTATCCAATATTTAACAAAAAGAAAGCAGATTTGAAAAATATGGATATAATTTTGTGTAATACTAATATGTTTTTTCCTTTAAACATCTTGTGACCCCTTTACTTGGGACCTCTTTACCTCCCGACCACCAGGTTGGAGGCACTCAGAAATGTGGGGCTCCTGTTGGCAAACAGCAGTGTTTGAAAAAGAGAGGATAAGTTTCTTGTGCAAGTATCAGAGTTCAAGGTAAAATGTGTTTTTTTTCTGACAAGACTGAGATGGGAATGGGAACAGGAATGTTTGGCCCTACAAGGTGCTGGCTTTTTTACTCTATGCCATGGTGATAATCATCCTGTCCGCTGGCTTAGACAAATCCAGGAGAGAGTAGCAATTCTGGGTGAAAAGGGGTGGGAAAGCCACAAGCTTCACACTGACTTCCATGGTGCCCCCATCTTGTACAGGCCTCTGATTACTATCATTCCTCCCAGACTGTAATCATTATTGAGGTTGGTAAAAGACAACGCAACTCTGAAGTTGCTCTCAGTGTTGCCAAGAAGATAATTCCTCCTCATTTCCTGCACGATTAAATGGCTTAATGGCTGGTCTTAATGACTTGGCAAATATACCTCCAGCTTCCACTCTTTCACACCCACGTTTCATTACTTATTTTATCCTCGGAGTGTCCTCAGGCCAGGCCTTGGTGTAGGTGTGAATAATGAGGTTCAGTATCTGTGTCATCTAACCTCAAAATTTCTTTCTGGTCAGGTCTGGGGCACGCACGTAAATCGGCTCGCTTCACCCAATGTGTGCAAGCATGTTCCCTTGTCTCTACGAATGATATCAGTCTATTTAAGCACATATTTGTGGCAGCGTTTTATTTACCCTCGCAGATCCTCTGATCGAGTGCTGTCTGGCTGTGACAGGCAGACGGCCCTCCCTGGCACTCAGTCACAGATGCCCCAGCTCGCTGAGCTCGTACTGCCAGGGCTCAAGTAACGACACCGGTTGGGGGTGGTGGGGGATGACGAGGGACATAACCCTCACTGCCAATCAGCCTGTGACAGACATGTAAGTTGTTGTGGCGACCCACCCCCCACCATCCCTCACACACCACACCCAACTTGTCCGCCCCCTTTCTGTCACTGCTGTAAGCGATGGGATAAATATAAAAACAGCAGTCTTCTAACCATCTGTCCCGATCTGTCTCAGCATATGAGGTTTCTTTGATTGAGGAAGAGGATGGACCTGCACAACCATGTGCAAAAGTAAGAACAGACCAGAGGCAGGGCTAATCATTTCTCCTTTCAACGGGATATATTAATCATTAAAAGGACAGGTTAACATTTTTCAACTCACTACCCACATGTCCACTGAAAGAGTTATGGTCATGCAGAGATCCCACCCTACAGCGACCAATAACTCAGTGTGAGACTGCTTTAAAAAATGGTAACTATCCTTTAATCAGAGCTTACGTTCTGTATATTCATGCATCGGCTGACTTTCAAGATAGATTAAAAGGACTTGTGGGTCAGGTGATAACCTAAAACAACCACTTCCATGCCTAGACTATTTGAAGAGAATGTACCTGAAACATCCCTATTCTGTGTGGTGGATGCTAAAGCAATTGCACATGGTCATTTTCCACCACTATAACTATCCAGGAAAAGCTTGTTTTTGTGGACCTATCCTGCACACTGTGATTTTCTGTTGTAGTAGCGCCACCTCTGGCATGTGCATCATCTTTGGAAACCCATGATTTAGGGTCAGGTGCTATAGGTCAACCAGCATGAGGGTGTGATACATAAGTGAGAAAATGAGCCATAACTGGAGAACACAAAGTCCAATCTCAATGACAGCTGACATTTCATATTTCAGGTTTCACACAGTAGAACTAATGTGTTTTTAGTTTTCACAAACTCAACTGCATTATAGCAACATGATTAGTGAATAAGTTGATAGACAGCAAATGTCAACAGCTGATTACTCATTTAAGTAATCCTGAATAAAAATGACAAAAATTCTCCAGTTCCAGGTTCTCAGATGTGAAGATTTCCTTGTTGTTTTAATTATTTATAACCGTGAACACAATATTTTTAGGTTAATCGGGCAACTGACTGGACAAAACAAGCTATTTCAATGTGTCAACTTCTAAGTTGGGATATTGTGCCGAGAATTTCTCGCTATTTTCTGACATTTTACAGACCTAACAATTAATAACAACGCAAGAAAATATTCAGCAGATTTATCAATAATGAAAATAATCATAAGTAAACATACTGTGTAAACATACTCTGCACATAGACAGAAGAAAATCCTCTAGCCACACTCCTCTGCCACCTTCTTAGTCAGCGATTAACTACCCCTACTGTTCCTCTGCACGTGAGATCCCGAATGTTTAGTGTGCTCTAACCAATGACACACAACGCAGACAATACTATTTAAATTACATCCTCGCCTTTTATAACTACAGTAGGATTTCTAACTAAGGTCCAAAGCATTCACCTAAACACAATCTGTGGGACTTCAGCCAGCGAGAGCAAAATGAAAGAAAAACTGCCTGGGAACAATTGTTTTCATTTGCATGACAGAAGAACACACACACAGGGCCCTAAAGCCATGTGATCTCATTACACCTAGCATAAAAATGTCAACTGTTAATTAGCTTTAAAAGAACCAGTATATTTGATCAACCCATTTCACAAGCCCTCATGTCACCAACCTAACACCCCGACATCTCACCCCTCATACTGCTGACTGAACTGTCACGAGCCCCTGTATCTGCCAGCTCGGTCGACACTTTGCCATTTTAAAGTTTTGTCCTTTTGCCTGCTGGTGTGTCTCCTCCTCATCTTTTGCTCACTTCCTCTCTCTCACCTGTCCTCTCAAGCATGTCACTCTCAGACTCCCTCAGTGTTTAAAGTGATGTATTTTCATGCCTGGAGATGACAAACCATGAGAGTTTGAGTAAGGGCTCCCTGTGTGTGTGTGTGTGTGTGGGAAACTTTTATTGACACTGCTCTGATTTCTCTCTGCTTGCTTACTAAAGCTGCTGGAATGCACAGATCCATGTGTGTGCCAAGTTGAGCAGCTCAGGAGGAAAAGTTACTTAAGTTTACTGAAATCCTTTCAGAAACACACAGATAACAGGGGATGTTACACACAGACAGGGACATTTGAAGAACACTACAGTGCCAATGCAAGACGAATAACAGCCTGGAATAAAGAAGAGGGACAGTAATGTCTCTTAGTAAGCCTGGGAACATTTTTTTATTCCCTAGAGAGAATATTACAAGAATATGATGGTGAGCTGCATTGAAAGGGGTGGATGGGTGAAGGGGGTGGTGCGCTCACACGGTTATAACAACGTGACCTACATTCCTCTGACAATTATGAGCAGCAGTGATCATAAAGTGGAAAAGACAACGAGCAGACATGATCAACCGGTCTTTTCTGCTGGAAATTCCTATCCTGCTTGTTTGAGTTTATGGCCGCCTGGGAATTCAAAGTTTGACATCATAATCCAGTAGATGTGACAGCTTCTCTGGTTCAACATTTAGACTGTGGCCGTGATAAAATGTACAGTTTGTTCATGAAATGTCTACGTGTTGTGATGTTTCTCGAAACTTTTCAACAGGCCATTTATGAAAGTGAAACTCCCCCCCACACACACACACACATACACACATGGGACTCATAACAAAAAGACTTGGCTTGACTTCCAGTCGTCTCCAAACAATTCCGAGTCTAGTTTTCTAACTAGGAAATCTCGCGAGCGAGCGTCTTCTTACCTGCGATATCCCACAGCTGTAACCTGACCAGCGTCTTGCTGTCCCAGTTGATAACTTTAAGTGCAAAGTCAACACCGATCGTCGCCCTGTAGTGCTGCGAGAAAAGCTGGTGGACGTAGCGTTTGATGATACTGGTTTTCCCGACGCCTAATTCCCCGATCACCAGCACTTTGAACAAGTACTCCTTACACTCAGACACCGAGCCCCCGGCCATGCTGACACACTGACAATGACAAAACTTTTTTTTTTCTCCTCTCAAAACTCAGACGCAACTTCTGCTTTCTCGCTCATAGAGGCTTCCTGTGAAGAGCTGCTGTGGACTGAGCTGGTCAGGGAGCTGGAGGCCAGATGCAACAGAAAGTTCATCTGTCTCCCCCCCCCCTTTTTCTAATTCTCCGTCTCCTCCTCCTCCTCTTCCTCTTCCTCCTCCTCCTCCTCCTCCTGCTGCTGCTGCCTCTCGGCAACCACCTGATAAGTCATAGGACCCGGAAACGTCAGGGAATCTTGATATACTGTACGTTCAAGCTTCCTCCTCCTGGTGTGATTGCAGAAAGCTTTTCATGTTTGCATGGAGATTTGTTATTTCCCCATTCAAACTCCCAAACTTTATCATATTAACTGTCATGGCCATCAACCAATCAAGCAAAGAGACTTGAGATTTATTTACCTCAGAGGGGTTTATTTTATTTTTTTAAAATATAAAATAAATTAATTTTGCTTCAGTTGCCTTGAAAACTTCCCAAGGACCCTAAATGGCCCCCAGACTCTTATTTTGTCAATATTGATCAAGCTCAGCAAGATTGAGGACTTTCTCTCTCCAACCTAATGACACGACCAGTTTTCAGGCTATTACAGGCAGTAGTCAGTCTTCTTAATATAAATAGTTTTTATTTTACAGCATTGTTCAGCTTGCCCAAAACATAAAGGCCTATTTCATTCTAGATTTGACAGTGTTAAACAGGTGGCACCCTCGTATATTTTACATTGGTTAAAATCAGTTAACAACTTACACTATAATAGACTAAAACATTTGGAAATACAATACAATTGCACTATGCACTGTATAGTTCTTGTACTCTGAAATAATTTGCATTCTTATAGATAAAGAACTAAGAAACTTAACCTCAAGTAAACTACTTAAGTTTATAATGCAAGATTTAAGCAAAATTGAAACATGTATAATGTCATTACAAGAAGCAACTAATCATTGGTTACTTTTTTTACAACTGAATATTTTCAAGAGGATACAGTTGACTCAAGTTAGCTTAAAAGTTACCCAAAAAACCAAACACACTGCTCCTTGACAAGTATCTGAGGACAGTTTTTAAAATGTATAAACTCTTTTTTTTCAGTTGACATTCTAAATATAGAAACATTTATCAGTATTACAAACATACCACCTGTGTGAAAAACAAGAGATGGCTTAACAGTATTACAAACTTTGAGAACTTGTACAAGTACTGTGTTTTCCATTACAATGACACAGCAAACTCACTTTCATCACATCCCATGCTCATAAAACTTCTCAGGGTTATGATTGAGTGTAAACTGAATAAACAACACCGCCATCATCTACAATCACGCTAACCTGTATCAGCTACATCGTAAAAAAAAAAAAAAAAATCTGAAAAGCAGGGATGTAGGTCGATAACATTTTCGATTGGCACATTATATCCATATCACATATCGTACAGCAGGATGTCAGTTCAGTAATGGTGTTTTTGTGATGGTGAGCACACCTCGCAACACATAAAAAGGTAATATTCAACCAACTTACTGCACTTTTTCTTGTTACTCTATCTCTTCCTAATATTTAAATTGCGGTGAGGTCTGATGAGAGAAAGCAGAAGTGAAACTAATTAATAAAATAAAAAAGAGGCGGAAAGCAAATAGGATTTTTTTTTATGCAGCTGCGACCGCTGAACACATGAACAGACCTGTACATGTGCAGCAGAGAGGAGCAGAGCTAATCAAAACTGCCATGATATGTGCTCGAGTAACTGCAGTCTTTAGTGCCAGTTTGGTCTCTGGTTGGTGTTTTGTGGTGTACACATGACACATGACTGTTTGTTGTAGACCACTTAATTGCATTGCCGCTATGAAATCCACAGCTACATCCTTTATCATGATTCTCAGTGTTGCTTAATTCATCAGAATTTGGCATGAGAGCTGAGTAGTTTTGGCACTGTTCCCAGTCCTACATTTTACAGAAAGGCTTTGTGCACTGACAGCCCTTCACAAACGTTAGCACTAATGGATGGTTCCTGGTGTTTTTCTACTTAAAGTTTGGGTTAACCCCTTACTGATAAAAAGCAGAGTAATAAATACAAGCAAGCAAATGACAGAGCAAAAAATAAAAACTTGAAAAGGTAAATAATGTTGTACGTATCTGTATATGTTTGTGTGTGTGTCTGTGTATCCATATGTGGAAATGCATGTCACGTGTGATGTACAACTGTGCTGGCAGCCAGTGTGTCAGCGCCTGTTTTGCTCTCACAGTGTTGAGGAGCTGTGTGCGAAGTCTCGGAGCATGTTTGAGGTGTAGGCTGAGCTCGGAGGGCTACCGAGCATCGACTCGGTGACAGGGGAGCCGCTGACAGACTCCCCCGAACACACAGAGTCTCTGAAGGGGGAGGGAGGAGACAGCGCCAGGGAATCCTCCAGAGTTGGCTTGTTCTGAGTTAAATCCTCGCCTTCCCCATCCTCCCCCTCCCCCTCCTCCTTGGCATTATAAATGAAGCTGTGTAAGAGGTCCAGTTCCTCGTCCTCGGGCCCCTCCTCTTCAAACGCCCCAATTCGCGGGGCCAAGGGGAGCCGAGAGGGCGTCAAGCTCAAAGGCTCGTTGGCAGGGACTGCCTCCCTGGCAGTGTGGTCATTCAGTGCAGGGACATGGGAGCTGTGTGTGTCCACCACAGCCCCTTGCAAGCGCTCTGTGGTGCGGCCCATCAAGTGAGAGGGCAAATAAGAAGCCGGCTTATCTAAATTGGACTCCAGCGCTTGCATCTGTCCAGAGCAAGTGGGAGTCCAGAGCGGGCGCTGCGCGTCGCCCTCGTCGTCCTCCTCCACCAGGTTGTACAGAGGCTTAGCACCAGGTGGTTCTCGGGGGAGTTGCGGGTCTGTGCCAAGATCGCAGGTGGAGGGTTCGCAACTGTGGGGGTCGGGGGTGTTAGTTAGGGGCCTGATGACCGCCGTCTGATTCTAGCCGGCTTCCTGTTTCCTCACATGCACAGACAGTCCTGTGCCACACATTCCCCCCCCTCGGAGGGTGTCTTGCACCTGATTCAGACCATGACACAGACTTGCCATTAGAACTATGAACGAGATAAAGACCTAAGTTACTATCACAGGAAACCGGGAGGTGGAGACAGAAAAACAACATCAACATAGCAGCAACATAACACAAAAACAGCAGCAGCATTTCAACATTTCTGATGCATGTTAAAATACTTTTTAACTGCATGACTTGACATTAACAGCTTCGCTAAGGGGTTCACTCATGAGCTCTAAAGAGCATTACATCTATCAACTGTGGCAATTCACAAACGTAGTGATTCATAATGTGCTGCAGACAGCATTATGATCTTTAAAGTGCTTCAGACATTTAGCTTACAGAATTAGGGGCCATCCAGCTCATTTCCTCCTGTCTAACTATTTGCTTACATGGTTAAAATGGGACGCATGCATTCAGAATAAGTATTTCTGTTGGTGCCTGAACTGGCCGGAAGCCGACAGAGTTTAGCGCAGAATGAGCTAGGACTGGCTCTAATGTGATTAGTCAGGGAGGTGGGAAGGGGAGGGGCATTCATGCCGAGAAAAGTTAAATGTGAGGTTAATTCGGGATAAACCAAAAGCAGCAGGGTGGCAAATCTCCCTCTTGGAGGGCTGCAGTGTCAAAAACCTTTTTTGCCAATGCCAGCCAAGGAATGACAGGACCACAGAGGCAAGTGATACCTTTAATTCTTCAGATACTTAAACCTTCCTGGATGGCTTTGTTGAATGCAAAATCACTCAACAAACTCAAGCAAAGAGCCAGCTAAATTAAGAATGGTTAGTTGATTCTACTTTTCTTCTTTTTCACTCATCAAACTCAAACATAATTCAGTGCAAAGGCTAAACGAATTAAACAGAGGGTTAACATTCCACAGCTCCACCTCTTTGTTGCAGACTTCTTGTGCTGCAATGGGTGAAATTGTGCGGAAAATTAGGGATCTCAACTTTAAGACTTTTGGGCAAGCTGAGTGATATTTCTTATGATCAGTTTATGACTATCTGGCTGCTGAGTCTCTAAATTTCTCCCCTGGTTGTACATAATAATAAAATATGTCAGCATCTCAGGTGACAGTGCAGCTCTCCAGGAAAAGAGTTGAATGACCTCCCGTGCCAAAACATTTGCCAGCCTCGACACTCTGCAGACAGTACGCTGCTCAGTTTAAAAGGTTCAGGGGTTAGAAGATTAGAAAGGCTGCATAGCAGGGGTGAGAGACAAAACGCAGACATATTGGGAATCACTCTCATACTCTGCCCCACTCCTTACTTTACACACCTGTCCACGTGTCACTGCTGTGGATCTCAAAAAAGTTATATGCAAGTCTTAAATCTAGTTTAAACGTGTGAAATCTATACTTTAATAATCACTGACATGTTAGCGTGGCCCATTAGCTTTAAAACAGTAGAACGTCCTGCCTTGAGTTTTCTATTAAATTTAGCTTAATTCACTGATGATATTTCTTTCTCAGGGGGAGGGGGATGTGCCATATAAACCAGTGTTCACTCC